>JAHRHZ010000223.1:7206849-7253795 GCA_024137785.1 Ginglymostoma cirratum | reverse complement strand
TCCCGCCCCCTTGACCTGTCCGTCCTCCCTGGACTGACCTATCTCCTCCCTACCCCACTACCTACACTCACCTTTACTGGCTCCATCCCCGCCTCTTCGACTTGTCTGCCTCCTCTCCACCTATCCTCTCCTCTATCCATCCTCTATCCGCCTCCCCCCTCTCCCTATTTATTTCAGAACCCTCTTCCCCTCCCCCATTTCTGATGAAGGGTTTAGGCCCGAAACGTCAAGTTTTCCTGCTCCTGTGATGCTGCTTGACCTGCTGTGTTCATCCAGCCCCATGCTTGTTATCTCAGAGAAATTTGCATTCCTGGCTGCGATGCCTTCCAAGGTCAAAGAGCTTTAAAGCCCTAATCCCAGCATAAAATGTGGGCCCTTTGGCAAATGTAACAGACTCTGATGAAATGACTGTGAAATTGATCTCAGCTCCCACAGGATAGTGGAGAGAATTGGGGAAAACAAATGATAAACTGGTTAGGGAAGGAATTCAGCAATGTTCTTATTCCTGAAATACACGTTGATTCTTTAAGGACATTACTCCCCACTTTTAGTTTATTAATTATTTTGAACATGTTTGCTTCTCAATGAAGTGGGCTCAGATTTGCAATAATGCATTCCACAAATGAAGCCTAAAGACAATGATGAGAGATCTTGCCCCACATCTTGTTATCTCGAATTCTCCAGCATCTGCAGTACCTTTTATCCCTAAAGACAATGAGTTGGGTTCACTGTGTTCAAGTTGAATTGAATTCACCTAGGGTTGCATTTTGAAAGTTTGAAGTTGACATCGATAGTGATCAATCTCATCATATTAATTCAATTTAGAATTCAAACAAAGGTTGGGAGTTTAAGAATGTTCAGAGGTGTGCCAGGCAATGCTGTCTGGAGCTTAATGTCTGTGTTTGCTTGGGATCTGCTTCTCCAGATTAAGTTTCCTTGAATAGTCACAATAATTCTTCACTATCCATTCGAAGAGTGTCTCCAATGTTACAACATAATGCCAGACCCAATGCACCATCAGATCTTTTCCAGTCTTCAGTCAGTGCCTGCCATTCTCACTTCAGACTCAAAAGACCCTGGGTTTTCGTCCTGTTTTTGAGACCTGAGCATGTAATCCAGACTGAGAGTTCCGGTGCAGTGTTGAGGGAACAAAAACAAAAGTTGCTGGAAAATCTCAGGAGGCCTGGCAGCATCTGTGAAGAGAAATCAGAGTTAACATTTCAAGTCCAGTGACCCTTCCACAGAACCCAGTGCTGAGGAGCGTTGCACTGTTGGAGATCCAGCTGCACAAAAACAAATTAATCTACGTCTACCCTTGTTGGGATATAAAATAGTCTCTATTTTAAAGAAGCAGGATAGTTGTTCCCAGTGTTCTAGCCAATATTTAATCTTCAACTAAACACTGCATAGAAACAGATGCTCCAACCATTTATCTGACTGTGTATCCTAAGATCTCACAGATGGCAATCTGCTGCCCCTACATTTCAGCAGTGAATATACTTATTGAACTTCATGACTATTTGGCACTTTGGAATCCTTCAGAGCTTAATGAGAAGTGCTGTATAAATATAATTTATTTCTTCCTTTTTTCATTGGACTGTGGACCCATTTCCACTTCCCTCGTGTTTTACATGGCACAAATGAGAAGTATTGATATCACTTTCTAATTTATATCTTATCATTACGGATGGTGGAATAATTAATAGAATGAATTATTCCTAACTGTTTGATTATTGATAGAACTATGACCTGTGGTGATCTCCCCAATCCCAAGAATATCCTTTGAAAAGTACAGTGTGATGCAACATTTGCAAGCCAGAATCCTTCATGCATCATAACAGGATTCCTGAACTTACTATTTGAGCTGGGGCGTTGAGTCCACATAACCAAGCTACGAATCTCTAGAAGTAACAATACAGTTTAATAAGGCCATTTAACAGCAAAACGAACATAAGGATTCATTTTTAAAGACTTGATTTAATCAGTTTGATCAGCAGGATGTGTATTAAACTTGGATAAACCTTTATTTGGAGGTCTTGTGGTGTACTAGATAGTCTCCCCGCCTGTATGTCAGAAACTCTGCATTTAAATCTCTTTCGAGAAGTTGATGGCCAAGGAATATGCCTTATCATGTGACGAAATAGGCTGAGAGACAATTTGTAAGCCCTTCCAACACACTTCAAGATCTGGCTGTAAGACCAGGAGAGATTATTGATTGGTTAAGTGATCGACACAAAAATTGGAGCCTCTGTCAATCACTATTCTTGGCACTGGGCATCAACTCACACATGGCGTTAGCAATTTGGACTCCTCAGGGGCTGGTTGACTCAACTGGCCAGATGGCTTGTTCTGATCAGTTTGGTGCTAACAGCAACAAGGGTTTCAATCCCTTTGCTTGTTTGGACGGATTCAACACACATCTCCTGTGGTGGAGTTAAAAGCACAATGAAGCAGAAAAGAACCACACACTGTGGACAATTCTATGAGGCACTGGTCTCAGCATAATGAGAAATATGTAGATCTGTAGTAGCAGGTGCAAAACAGACGTGATTTAGAATTACAGTATAAACTGTGGAGAAAGATTGAACAGGCCTGGTCTCTTTGTCACTTTGGTAAGATCGTAGAACAGTACAGAACACAGCAGGCCATTTCAGCCCACTATGCCTGTGCTGACCACAACTCCATTCTAAACTAATCCCGTCTGCTTGCACATAATCCATATCCCTCTATTCCCTGAGATAAAAAGGTGTAGAGCTGGATGAACACAGCAGGCCAAGCAGCATCAGAGGAGCAGGAAGGCTAACGTTTTGGGCCTAGACCCATCCTCAGAAAAATTTAGGTTCTAGGCCCTAAACGTCAGCCTTCCTGCTCCTCTGATGCTGCTTGGCTTGCTGTGTTCATCCAGCTCTACACCTTGTTATCTGTTATCTCAGATTCTCCAGCATCTTCAGTTCCTGCTATCTCTCCCTCTATTCCCTGACTGTTCATGTGTTTGCCTCAATGCCTCTTAAACATTATTATCATATCTGCTTCTACCATCTCCCCTAGCAGTACATTCCAGGCACCCTTTGTGTGAAAAAATTTCCTCTCACATCTTTTAAACTTTCTCCCTCTCAATTTAAATCTATGCCCCTTGTATTTGACATTTCCACCCTGGGAAAAATTCTCCAACTATCCACACTACCCATGCCTCTTGTCATTTTATATAGTTCTATCAGGTTACCCCTCACCTTCCCACACTCTCGCAAAAACGTTCCAAGTTTGTCAACCTCTCCTTACCGCTAATACACTCCAATCCAGGCAACATGCTAGTGAAAAAACATTTTTGGACCCTCTCCAAAGCGCCCACATCCTTCCTATAGTGTGCTGAACAGAACTGCACATGATACATCAAACGTGGCCTAACTAAAGTTTTATACAGCTGCAACATAATTTACCAACTTTTAACATCAATGCCCAGACTAATAAAGGCGGGCATGCCTTATGCCTTCTTTATCACTTTATCCATGGATGCTGCTACTTTGACAGCTAAATTTTTGCATTGCAAACTCTGGATAATTTTACAGTATATTCGTGACGACACTTTTAATTCATATCACTTCAGCTAGCCGTTGGGGACATGGGGTGGAGAGTGTTGCATAGAACAGTCTCATACAGTCATAGAAGAAGGTGGTTTATGGACTCCCAACCTAATTGTTTACTCTGAAGTGTTGTGAAGTCTGTAGATAATGTGCCTGCTGGCTGAGGGCAGTTGCACTGCTTTTTTGAGTTATTTGAAAAATCTTTTGCTTTTTTATTGGCAGCAGATTAGCCTTATGATTCTGATGTTTTGACTCCTGGTATGGAGGTGGAGTGGGGAGGTCACAGACCCAGTTTGTGGACTTGGTTAAGGTAGTCATCAAAAGGTCCAAGCGGTGGGCAGTGAAGTGGTTCATCAATCCTGACTGGCTCCTTCTTCTCTATGGCTATGTTTGTGCCTAGCTGACTTTAGAGAGGGACAAAGTAGTGTCTACTAGTAACATTGAAGTATCTAGAAAGAGGTGACACTGCAGGGGCTGGAATGCATTGTCTCCCCCACTAAAACCATTTTCATGTAGTATCTTCCTTCCCTCCTCCCCTTTTTTGTTATTGTTGCAATGCCCCAGTGGCCTGCATTTTTAAGTTGTAGAAACCGAAAGAACTGCAGATGCTGTAAATCAATAACAGAAATTGCTGTAAAAGCTCAGCAGGTCCAACAGCATCTGTGAAGAGAAATCAGAGTTAACATTTCAGAATGTTCTGAGGAAGGGTCACTGGACCAGGAATGTTAACTCTGATTTCTCTTCACAGATGCTGCCAGACCTGCTGAGCTTTTACAGCAACTTCTGTACTTGTAAGTTGTTCATTGGTGAAGATTTATTCATAAAAATAAGAACTTAATATATTCCCAGTGAGGAGTTGGCAGCTGGCCAAGGAAAGGGTCTAGAAAGGAAAGGTGGAAACTGTTGTTAATTCTAAACTATAGATTTACAATTAAACTCTCGTAAATCTCTGAAAATCTTTTGATACAAAATTCAATATATGGATATTGAGCTGTGAAACAGCAGGAAGGTTTGTTCTCGAGGGCATTCATTTACGATAACTGGCAAAAAGGTCAGAGATGAAATGAGGAAAAAGGATCTTTTTGTAGTGTGTTTTAGAATGTGTTCCCTGATAGAATGGCGTAAACAGATCAAACAACAACATTGAGAAGGGGAATGAATATGTACAAGTCAGGCCACAGATGGAATACTGAAAAATTTCAGGCCCCATAAATCACTGGACTCCAAACACCAACTGTGTTTCTCTCTCCACAGCTGCAAGCAGACCTGCTGAAGCTCTCCAGCAATTTCTGTTTTTGTTCAAGATTCTTAGGGGTCTTGACAGGGTAGATCTGGAAAGGTTATTTCCCCTTGTGGGAGAGGCTGAGACTAGTAGTCAAAATCTCAGAATGCAGATTTGCACATTTAAGACAGAGATAAAGTGGAATTTCTTCTCTCAGAGGGCAGTGAATCTATAGAATTCTTTGTTGCAGATGACTGTTGAGGCTGGATCATTAAGTATATTCAAGGATAGATCAAGACACTTTTAGTCAATAGGGGAATTAAGTGTATGTGACCAAGACAAGAAAGTGGAGTTGAAGGTCATCAGATTAGCCATGATCTCATTGAATGGCACAGCAGAGGCATGGGCTGAACTGCCTACTTCTACTCCCACTCGTATTATAGAAACTCTTAATGGCTGAGACTTCTAGAGTGTTCTTGATCTCAAGGCAAGCCAATGCAGCCCAATTATAAAGTCATACTGCACAGAAACAGACCCTTCAATCCAACCAGTCCGTGCCTACCATAGTCCAAAATTAATCTAGCTCTACCTGCCTGCGCTTGGCTGAGATCCCTCTAAATATTTTTTATTCATGTACTTATCTTAAGAGTCTTTTAAATATTGTAACTGTACCCGCATCTATCACTTCCTCTGGAAGTTCATTCCACACATGAATATGTGTAAAGACAATGTCACTCATGTCTTTTTTAAATATTCCCCTTCTCACCTTAAAAATATGTCCCCTTGTCTTGAAATACCTCACATTAGGGAAATGACACCTGCCATTCACCTTATCTATACCCCTTATGCTTTTATAAACCTCTATAAGGTCACCCCTCAACCTCTTACACTCCAGTGAAAAACGTCCTAGCCTATCCAGCCTCTCCTTATAACTCAAAAACCCCATTCCTGGCGAAATCCTGGTAAATTTTGACTGAACTTTCTCCAGTTTAATAACAAAATCCTTCCTACACCAGAGCGACCAGAACTGGGCGCAGTACTGCAGAAGAAGCCTCACAAATATTCTGTATAACCTCAGTAAAATGTCCCAACTCCTATGCTCAAAGGTCTGAGCATTGAAGGCAAGCATGCCAAACAACTTCTTAACCACCCTATCTACATTATTTACCTGAGCCCCTCAGCCTCTCTCTTCTGCAAGACTACCCACATTGTGTGCCTCATTTGCATTTGATACAGTGCATTTTCCCAAAAAGAGGTGACACAGGGTTCTCGACAGCTCTCCAATTAAGTTCCGCCCAAAGGGTCAACTGATTTGCATCCGTGCTGTATGGTTCTGACATTTACAACATTATCTGCTAGTCTAGTGGACTGTTTTAACATTTAAAATGCAAACCAAGAGCCAACAAGTTGATCTCAGCTAATTTCTCCAGCAATCGTGTAATGTTTGCTGAGCTCTCTAGGTGCACTCAACTGTACACGTGTAAGATTTTCGCTTTCTCCTGACTTGACAGCTGTCGTACAAGCTTAGTGCTGCTGTCTCTGGATAGAAAGGCATTAACTACGGAAATTGAGGTCGGCCAGATGCTGTCCTGCTTCCAATAGGTGCATTCCAGATGTAAATCTAATTCATTGCATATTCGTGCAATCAACTACACTGAGGCCCATTGATAAGGTATAATTCAGGAGGAAAAAAGTACCTTGTTTGGGGAAGAGGAGAAGGTAACAGCTTTGATTATACAGGACAAATTATTGAAAGGGAGGGAAAAAAAACGAAGTTCCAATTGCTTTGCTTGTCAGCAGCACCAACTTTACAAAAAAAACTGATCTCAAAGTGACAATGTGCACAGTTCATGTGTTTATATCAAATTGCTGTCGTATTTGAAATTGGTTAACACCTCCAGTAAATGAGGAGAGAGAGGAATTTGATATGATCCTCTCAGCTATGATACAGATACATTGTGCTGTGCAATTTCAAGTTTATAACTTTCAGTTGTATTTCTTTTTTGATTATTTTGCTTGTGTTTTTTCGTGTTTATGGACTTTGGTTTTTGATTATTTACCTCCAATTCCTCCTCCTGAAAGCAGAAATGTCAAAAATTCAGAGCAGTGTGAACCTGAAAGTGAATTTATAGTTTTTGAGTTGATTGAAGCCTCTCATGTGAGTTATCCATTGAGGCATAGAATGATCTATCATTTCAGATGATGTGCACTTTCAACACTTTCTGTGGGCAGCTCATTCTTGCTGTGGTTTGTTTAATTTCAGTTAAACCAAATCTTTTTTTCGTTTCGTTTTTATCTTAATCAGTTCATTTAAAAAACATTTTTCTGGTTTTGAGTAAACCTGAAAAAAGCGTTTACTATTGAAGCTTTTTCTTTTACAGTCACCAGGACAATTTGCAAGAATACCAATCAAGGGGTAAACCAACGTTCATACTGTCAGATAGGAGAGTGCTGTATAGTTGACAAGTAGACTCTGACTGTTTTGGCCTTACTGTGGAGAAAACAACAGTTAATGATGATTGACAATTAACTGCAAGGATCTGTTTACATCTCAAACCAGGCAGGTTGACTCTGATTGGTTATGGACATTGTCCTGAGAAATTAACCAATAAGCAACTGTCACATATTTGCTTCGAATCGAAACAGGCACAATGTCGGCACATGTTCTTCTTTGTCTGTAAAGAACAAAGCCCTGCCAGTTAATATGCGTAACTTCCAGTACACACAAGTTTACCAGACTACTTCATTGATACAGTGAGAATAGATTTGTGGTGGACATTAGCCCAGAATCACCTGAACGAGTTCCCCTTCCTCAATGATCTAAATGATCAGTATACACGTTGGGATTCCTACAGCTCTACTCTTGATAATATAACTGGATGAGTGATCCAGAGACCCAGGTTAATCTTCTGTGGACATGGATCCAAGTACCATTGTGGCACTGGACGAGGAGAGGAATTTAAATTCAATTAATAGGCAATTAATTTTGGAATTGAAATCTAGTCTCAGTCATAGTGACTGAAACTATTATTGATTGCTATAAAAACATATTTGGTTCACCATTGTGCTTTAGGGAAGGAAATCTATCATGCTTATCCCTACATGCACTTGACTTTTTAACTGCCCTCTGATCTAGTAAGCTACTCGGTTCCAGGGCAATCAGGGAGGTAATCAGTCAGGATTGTACTGAGTAGTGGAGCAGGCTCAAGGGGCTGAATTGTCTGCACTTACTCCTAGTTCTTATGCTCTATTTATTCCTGTATATTAATAATTTTGAATCATGCAACCAAGCTTTTATTTCTAAGTGTAAACTGGTTGTCATGAAGTCCTATACGCTGAGTTTGTCTCGTGGAGGTGGATTGGGCATCAGAGAAGAAATAGGTAAGAAAGTGACTGAATTGAATTAAGTTGAATGATATCCAAGTTGTTGTGCACTAATGATACTTAAACCAGAAGCTTCAGACCAAATAAAGGGGTTTTATGCAAAGTCCTTCAAAAACCTGTCTTACACACAAAAATAAGATCAGCTCCTTTTCTTCTTTGATCTGGCCTCAACTGAAACCACCAACAGAACACAACTAACTTGACTTCCATAATCCACTCCAGAAATGGAACGTGTCTTGCAGAACCTCTTCAACTTCGCTTATGATGTTCTGGGTGGCGTAGATCAGCCAATATTGCCTTCCAGTAACGGAGCCACCTGCAGTAACTATGCTTTTGCTTCAGTTTTGAGTCTCGATCCCCTTCAATCTGCCTATACTGTACCACTGGAGCATTGACATCCAGTGAACTCCGAGAATTCTGTGCCCTTTTATCTGATTCAACCACTATCAATCTGCACAGAAATGTTGCTTTCAAAATTCAGTTTCAGTCTTAATTTCCTTCGAAGCTGGAGGGATCCGGTTTCCTTTTTAAGTTTCTCTTTTCAGTTTTCCTATTCAGTTAGCATCTGTGACAAAAAAAAATGCAAGATTTCAAATGATAGATTCCATCATAATTGGAACAGAGGAAATACTAAGTAAAAACATATGGTTCTAGAGGTGCTGTTATTTATCTCAATTTGTCAACCTACCAATATAGTCCAAAGAATTTTTTTTTTTCTGGATGTAAGCTTCAGTAATTAAACAGTTTTCAGGATTCTTTCCCTCTTTCTGGCAAATATCTGAGACTGAACCGAATTGTTCACAATCTTGGCCCTGAAATGATCTTCCAATTATATAATGAACACAAAGATCACCTATTTGCACTTCCATCCAATTCCATGTCTGTTTCAGCTCATCTGTTGCTAAAACCCTTGTTCATTGATTTGCTGCCACAAGGCTTAACAAGTCCACTGTACTCCTGGATAGCTCTCCACATTCTCCTTCATAAACTTGGGATTATCCAAAAACACTGTTGTCCCCGATGTAAGTTAGACCAATTATTCTTCACCCATCATCACCAAGCTCATTGACCTGAACTGGCTCCCAGTTGAACAACATATAGTCTCTACAATTTTCATCCTCTTTTTAAAACTCTTTCATCATCCCTATCTCTGAAATCTTCGCCAGCCATGAAATCTTCCTCTAATTCTAATGCCTGAAGTATCCTCAATTTTAATTGCTCTACTACGCTTCAGCTGCCACAGCTCGAAGTATTTAAATTCACTCCCTGAACTTTTCTGCCTCTCTTCTAGTACAACATGCCTGTTAACTTTGCACAAAGAGGTAGATTTTATCGTCATCATTTCTCCTAATATTCCTTTTCTTCCTCAGTGCTCATTATTATCCTCTGAAGCACCTAAAAAGCATGTTAAATGTACTTTTATTTAGGTACAATTATTATTTTTTTTTCATAAAGTCAAAGCAGAATCTAAAACTCAAGAGCTGTAATTCTCAAAAGTAGACTTCTGTTTGTATAGCAGTTCTCATAGCCTTGTGACTTTCCAAAGTGAACGTTTTTTGCAGCTTGACGACAGACTCCCACCTTGCAAGACGAGGTTTTGTGTTGTGTTGGTCAACTCTGTTTATCTTCAGCTTGGGCACCCTACTCCCAGCATGTAACTCCCTGACAGGATGACAGTGAGCTGAGGAGGTATAGGAGATGCTGGAGAAATGTTCTCTCTGGGCCCTGTTTTCTGCTAGCTGAACGTTACATTTCTGCTCGCCTCTTGCAATGTCCTTCCAAGCAGTCCATCCCCAGAGCTCATGGCCGTCAATAACTGCCTCCCATTCATCAAAAACGTAGAACAATACAGCACAGGAACAAGCCCTTTGGTTCATTGTGTCTGTGATTGCAGTGATGCTATTCTAAACTAATCCCATCTACCTGCACATAATCCATATCCCTCTATTCCTTGCTTGATCATGTATCTATCTAAATGCCTCTTGAACAATAGTAATTTATCTGCTTCTACTACCTCCCCAGGCAATGTGTTCTCGACACCTATCACCCTCTGTGCAATAAACTTTCCTCACACATCTCCCTTACACTTTCCCGCTCTCACCTTAAACCTCTGCCTCCTAGTATTTGACATTTCCATCCTGGGACCAGCAATCTTCAAATCCTGGTTCCAGGTTTCCTTGTAGCGAAGAACAGGAACCTAGTAAGTCATGACACATTGACCAGTTCACCACATGGAAGGTCTTTGAGTGTATGACTGTTACAACCCATTGGTGTGGCACACTATAAATGAACCCCCACTATCCTTGCAGCTCTGATGAATGTTAGATTTTCTTTTAAAGTGATCACTGTAACCCAATGTACCAGACTTTCAGGGCAAGGTTGATGGAGAAATGGAGGAACAAATTACAGCAGATGTTGGAATCTGTACCGAAAACAACAAATGCTGGAGATCACAGCGGATCAGACAGTGTCCCATGGAGACAGAGCAAGCTAACGTTTTGAGCCTACATGACCCTTCATCAGAGATGAAGCTAAGTGTAGGGGGCATCATCTATGCTACAATTTGGCAGAAGTGGGGGAATTAACAACCTTAATCTGAACTGTCAACATCTTTTCTCCATCAGCATCCTACACCCACTAGCCCACACCAACCTGCCCCCAAAACTATCACACAAGTGCTGTCCCCTCCGCAATTCTCTTCATGAAGAGCCAACTAGAATCGAAATATTAGCTTTCTTTCTCTCCATGGATGCTGTTTGACCCGCTGTGATGGAGAGATGGACCAGATTTTAGTAACGAACTTGAAATATTATTGACTATAAGTAATTAGACTGTAGCAACATGGAACAAAAACAGAAGTTGCTGGAAAAGCGCTGAAGGTCTGGCAGCATCTGTGAAGAAAAATCAGAGTTAATGTTTCGAGTCGGGTGATCCTTTCTCAGAACTGAGGAAGAGTCACTGGACCTGAAGCGTTAACTCTGATTTCTCTCCATGGATGCTACCACATGCGCCGAGCTTTTCTTGCAGTTTGTTTTTGTTTCTGACTTACAACATCCATAGTTCTTTCCGTTTTTGTCTAAACTGTAGGTATTCTATGATTCTATACATAGTGACTGAACCACTTGGGAAAATGTCTCTGATATATCAATTCATTTGTAATAACTCACAGCAACTGCTCCAGGGAAGACAGCAAAAGGTTCAATTTGAGTTTTTGCCTGCAGACTGCAGGCTGCTTCTGGGCTGGGAGAAGGCCTGCACACACTTCTCTGTATTTCTCTCTCTCGGTCTCTCTGTCCATTTCTACATTGCTTTTTCTCCAATTTCAAACTGCTTAGTTAGATTGCAACCAATCAGTTTCATTTGTAATCAACTCCTCAGCTCCAGATCATCTGCACATTGCAGGATACCATGGCTACACAAAAACACAACAGGTATCAAATTCCTTGCAGTGACATTTTGCAGCCATCCTGGTAAATACCTGCTTATAAACAAAAATATAAAAATCAGAATGCAATATATATAATCAAACTTAATGAACTTGGCTGTGCCAGTATAGACATCATTGGCTTCAGTATTTAGTGTGTGCTGTTGCGATAAGGACACTTAATAATCACTGAGTTGATGACGTTGTCCTGCAAGAGAGGTTGAGGATCGTAATGATTATTGGCACTGAGAAAAATCTTTCGGAGAGCATTGTTCTAATATGGGTATCACTATGAATGGAAAATAGCTAGGGGGCTGACATTGATTGAGAATGCAAGGTCTTCTCAATGTTATGTCAAGATCACATCTGTTGGTTATTTGCTCCATTGACCATCCCAGAATCACCATGGGATATTATGTGAGAGACATGATGTAAATATAAGTATTTAAGATTTGCAATAATGTGATACTATGATAAAGGGTGGTACCCTATGTATATTTCTGTGCTGTGTGGTGAGTACTGTGAATCTAAAAAGCTACAGTCTTTTCTCTGCAAGCAGAGAAATGTCTGGCATTATGTCAAACTATTACTAATCCAAAATGTGTAAGTCCCACTCTCCCTAATTAATAATTGGTGTCTATGGTTGACACCCTATAAGTTTATTAAAAGTCTCATTAGAAAATATGTTGTTCTGTCATTGCAGAATGCAAAAAGTGAGTAGACGAGTGTCCTTGGGGAATGAATGCTCGATTCTTACTAGCAAATTTAATTGTGTTACCTGCAACACGTTCCTGTGTGTATTGCAATAATTATGGCACAATAGCAATTGAGATATCACAATGGAAAGCACTTCCCTACTTTACATTATCTTTACGCAATGTTTTATCTCAATATTTCACGTTCAAGACAAAAGACTGGAATTCCTGCCAAACCTGCCGAGCTTTTCCAGCAATTTCTGTTTTTGTTTCTGATTTACAGCATCCACAATTCTTCTGGTTTTTATTAATGATTTTCGTGGTTTGCTGTCATGAAGCAGCTAACTCTAATTATATTGTTTTGGCTGCAAGAATTTCATGTGGAAGAGGATTCAATGGGTGATCTGAAAATCAGGATTTTGTTCATTGGCTTTCCTGACAATTCCTTTGACTTTCCCCATCATGGATGTTGCTGTGTCAGAACAGACATGGCCCATGTAAGTTTGTTTTCCATCATCTGGGTATCCAAAATGTTTCTTTACTGATCAAAATATCTCCTTCCAAAAGAAAATATTTTCCTGAGTGGAGTTCCCATCAACAAACTGAATGTTGGCCAGCAGCTGGCAGTTTCTGTTAATGTTGGTGGACTTTTCAATTTGTAAAGCAAACTGCTCACTAATAGCTAACATCTCTTGCAGCAACTCCTCAATATCTGCTGACATGTTGTCAATCTGCTGTTTAACTATTTTCAGAGAGTGGAATTTTGTCGATCCCTTTTGCTTTGAACATCACACTTAAGATCATTTTGCATGCACGCCTGGTTAAGGTTTTGGCAATGGTGTAAGGTTTCTATGATTGTACTCCAAGCTCAGGGACCAGGTAACTATCCTCTTGAGCTCTATCCAATACCCACACACACTCCATCAGACATTGGGTCTTCTTGATGTTTAGTTCTGTCAAGCTCTTGAAGTATTGCAAATGGCACCTTAACTTGGTACCATTATAGTATCTACCAACTTCTCTGTGAGGATGAGACGTTCAAGGATGGGGCAAGAAACAACTCCTGTCCATGAAAGTCAGAAGTCCAGGTAGCTCTCATTGTACTGTCTCAGAACAGCCTTTGCTTTTTCAATCCTTTGGATTCAGATGATTCATTGACTGAATTAGCAGGGGAATCCACCTCTTTTGATAAGAAACATATTCATTTTTTCACAGACTTAGGTCAGAGGTATAATTAAGAAAAAAATCTAAAAATGTTCTCTGAAAATCTGGGCTAATATGGAAATGTGTCCAGGCAGAGAGGAAGGTCAGTTCATCAGTTATTTTAATTCATCTCTTTCCTGCGCTTTCTCTTATTCATTCACTGGATGAGTGCGTCGCTGACTAGGCCAGCATTTATTGCCAATCCCTGGGTGGGGTGGGGTGGGGTGGGGGCTCAGTGGTTAGCACTGTTGCCTCACAGTGCCAGGGGTCCAGGTTCAATTCTAGCATCGGGTGACTGTCTGTTTGGAGTTTGCACACTCTCCCTGTGTCTGTGTGGGTTTCCTTCAGGTGCTCCAGTTTCCTTCCACAATCCAAAGATGTGCAAGGTAGGTGGATTGGCCATGCTAAATTGTCTGTAGTGTTCAGGGATGTTTAGGTTAGGTGGGTTATACAGAGGAAATTAGGGGAATGAGTCTGGGTGGAATGCTCTTCAGAGGGGTCGTGTGGACTTGTTGGGCTGAACAGCCTGTTTCCACACTGTAGGGATTCTATAAATCACTCTGCGCACACAGACTGAATGTTTTGGCTGGCATGTGTACAAGTAGACGGCATAACTGAGTGGATTTTCCTTCTTTTTGTGCATGCATGGTGATAAATGTCCACACGTGTGCGCTGAACCTCCTCGTATTCCCAATATTGGAATCTGAGGAACAGCACTGCTTCCAGAGAATTTCGTAGCATGCTTCTCACCTTACTGTGGCACATAGCTTGAAAACGTCTGGACTAGGGCTTTGTACAAAAGTAATGAAATGTCTTCATTTTTATACTCCATCCATCTGATAAAAAGTAAACATTCTGTTCACCTCTTTGAGTATTCTTTTAAGCCTGATCATCACATTTTAGTGAATTGTTTAATGCGGCTCCTAAAATGCCTTGCAACTTCACTGTTTTTAGTTTATCATGATTTAAAATTGTTGGGATCTATATTTTTTTGATCTAAATTAGACAGCCTTTCCATTGGCTGCTGTCGAATAGGTCATGCTCAGCCTCGAGTGAGCTGTCTGTAATGATTGAGCACTAGCAGCCTTTGCTCAATGTCCAGGCTCCCAGATTTGACCATTGCAGAAGAACCAGGTGGAAAGTTGGCACCCATAGACATGAACCAGATACCAGTGAAGGCCACTTGTTCAAGAGTAGCATGCAGAAATGTGAAAATAAATTTTGGGGGATGTGTTGTGATGGGCAAGACATATTTCAATAGAAATGAGAATGAATGAATGACTTTATTGTTGCAAATATCTGGTAAGATGCAGTGAAAAGTGTTTTGTTGCCACACTCTGGCACCATTTTGAGTTATGAAGAATAAAAATTGCGCAGTCTTTTTAGTATAGGAGTTGGGAAGTCATATTAAGGTTGTACATGATATTGGTGAGGCCTCTTTTGGAATACTATGTCCAGTTCTGGTTACCCAGTTATAGGAAGGATATGATTCAAGTTGGAGAGGGTTCAGAAGAGATTTACCAGGACGTTACCTGATACGGAAGGTTTGAGTTATAAAGAAAGGCTGGATAGGCTGGGACATTTTTCACTGAAGCATAGGAGGTTGAGAGGTGACCTGGTGGAAGCTTATGAAATAATGAGAGGTATAGATAAAGTTAATGGCAGTTGTCTTTTTCCTAGGATGGAGGATTTCAAAACTAGGGGGCACATGTTTAAGGTGTGAGGAGAGAGATTTAAAAAAGACATAAGAGGCAAACCTTTTACACAGAGGATGGTTTGCATGTGGAATGAACTTCCTGAGGAAGTGGTGATTGCAGGTATAATGACAATGTTTAAAAGACATTTTGATAGATACGTGAATAGGAAAGATTGAGGGATATGGGCCAGGAGCAGGCAGGTGGGAGTAGTTTAGTTTGGGATCATGTTCGGCACAGACTGGTTGGATCGAAGGGTTTGCTTCCATGCTGTATGACTATGATTTTATGACTCTATAATAAAAAAGAAATGACTTGAATAGAGTTCATCTTATCTTCAAATTCAGGCTCGTGCATGGCTCCCGGCTTTCTGCAAGGTCCCTGCAAGGTGTTCCGAAGCTCAAGGAGACCCCTCTCCGATTACAGCAACGAAGAGGTTGATGGCCTGTTGATACCGCCAAGAGTCCAGGCTCTGGGCCTACTTACACGCTGGGCCCTGCCGCTGCTGCCAGGAATCCCAAGCC
Organism: Ginglymostoma cirratum; assembly: GCA_024137785.1. Classification (NCBI taxonomy): domain Eukaryota; kingdom Metazoa; phylum Chordata; class Chondrichthyes; order Orectolobiformes; family Ginglymostomatidae; genus Ginglymostoma; species Ginglymostoma cirratum. The sequence goes on along the minus strand of JAHRHZ010000223.1, from coordinate 7,238,068 downwards.
ATGCGGTCGATGCTGCAGCCAATGCCCCGTTGACACTGTTCTAGCCTCGAAGTTGAAAAAGGAAAAAGAAAAAGATGAAAAGGAGAAATATAAAAGGATGTTTGAGTTAGTAGGAACTGCAGATGCTGGAGAATCTGAGATAACAAGGTGTAGAGCTAGATAAACACAGCAGGCCAAGCAGCATCAGAGGAGCAGGAAAGCTGACGTTTCGAGTCTGGACCCTTCTTCAGAAATTTCCTTCATCAGCTTTCCTGCTCGTCTGATGCAGCTTGGCCTGCTGTGTTCATCCAGCTCCGCACCTTGTTATCCCCTATATAAAAAGATGTCACTGGACTGGAGCGGATGGGCTCAGGAGCCCAAACACTACCTATCATGCCGGAGCCGCCATCTTTAGAATGGGTCCAGCGTTGTAATTTTACAGCAAATGGTTTATTTGAACTGTTTGTCTGGAGTGAAACCTTGGGAGCTTTGCACAGTCAAGATGTTCCTTTGTAAAGTCCTGCCAGCCAGCAAAGGGAACCTGTGTTACAATATGTTTCTTGAAAAAGTTGCTGCAGGCTGTGTGGTGTTGCTGATGGAGTCTGTAGAAATGTTCAACTTGTAACTCTTGTTGCTCGCTCCTGCAGATCTTCAACTGTGACCTGCTGTCACCACCCATCTCTGCATTGCCTCTAGCTATCTGCAACAGACTCAAACTTTATAGAAATCACTCGACCGATGACATTCAAATGCAGCATTGAAAACTGGAGCTAAGTTATTCAGAGAATGATGTTGAATTTCAAGGTCCTGCATACAGTGTAATGGAAATATGGAGTCTTCTTCTGGGCAAGTTGCTGATGCTGGAGATTAATTGGAAAAGCATTTTAATAGACTTTTGGAAGCTAAAGATATTGAGGGTGACTGAATCAATGAGTTTAGATGGGGTTAAAATGCAGATTATCCATGATCCAACTGAATGACAGAACAGGCTTGAGGGACACTAGCAAATTTAACCTCACTAATTAAAAGGCAAGGGAGAATGAGAGTAGAGAACAACAGACTGCTAGCTTGACGCATGTGGTAGGGAACGTGTTATGATTTATTTTAAAGGATGTGATCACTGTACATAACAAATGGCAGAATGGAGCAGAGTCAACATAGTTTATGAAAGGGAGGTCATGTTTGACAATTTTCTACCGTCTTCCTGAGGATGTTACAGGCAGCGTGGACAGAGGAAAGCCAGTAAAGTGGTGCATGTGGATTTTCAGAAGGCTGCTGATAAAGTCCAACATGGGAGGTTAATATCTAAAATTAGAGTGTTAGGAACTGGGGCAAATATACTCGAAGTGATTGAGAATTGGTTAACCGATAGAAAACAGAGTAAGAATTTACAAATCATTCTCAGCATGGCAGAGAGTCCTGGTCTCTGCTATGTTAAAGATGTTGTTAAATTGGAGAAGGTGCAGAAAAGGTTGACCAGGATGTTACCAGGATTAGAGGGTTTGAGTTATAAGGAGAGGCTGGATAGACTGGGGCTTTTTTCACTGGAGCATCGGAGGTTGAGGGGTGACCTGAAAGAGGTTTATAAAAGCATGAAAGGCATGAATGAGGTGAATAGCAAAGGGATTTTCCCCAGGGTGGGGTATTTCAAGACTGGAGGACATTGGTATAAGGTGAAAGGAAAAAGAGTTAAAAGGGACAACAAGCATGGGGCTGGATGAACACAGCAGGTCAAGCAGCATCATAGGAGCAGGAAAACTTGACGTTTCGGGCCTAAACCCTTCATCAGAAATGGGGGAGGGGAAGAGGGTTCTGAAATAAATAGGGAGAGAGGGGGAGGCGGATAGAGGATGGATAGAGGAGAGGATAGGTGGAGAGGAGGCAGACAAGTCGAAGAGGCGGGGATGGAGCCAGTAAAGGTGAGTGTAGGTAGGGGGGTAGGGAGGAGATAGGTCAGTCCAGGGAGGACGGACAGGTCAAGGGGGCGGGATGATGTTAGTAGATAGGAGATGGGGGTGTGGCTTGAGGTGAGAGGAAAAACAGGTTAGGGAGGTGGAGATGAGCTGGGCTGGTTTTGGGATGCGGTTGGGGGAGGGGAGATTTTGAAACTTGTGAAATCCACATTGATGCCATTGGGCTGCAGGGTTCCCAGGCTGAATATGATTTGCTGTTCCTGCAGCCTTCGGGTGGCATCACTGTGGCATTGTAGGAGGCCAAGGATGGACATGTCATCTGAGGAATGGGAGGGGGAGTTGAAATGGTTCGCGACTGGGAGGTGCAGTTGTTTGTTGCGAACTGAGCGCAGGTGTTCTGCAAAGCGGTCCCCAAGCCTCCGCTTGGTTTCCCCGATGTAGAGGAAGCCACAACGGGTGCAGCGGATGCAGTATACCACATTGGCAGATGTGCAGGTGAACCTCTGCCTGATGTGGAATGTCTTCTTGGGGCCTGGGATTGGGGTGAGGGAGGAGGTGTGGGGGCAGGTGTAGCACTTCCTGCGGTTACAAGGAAAAGTGCCGGGTGTGGTGGGGCTGGAGGGGAGTGTGGCGCGGACAAGGGAGTCGCGGAGGGAGTGGTCCCTCCGGAAGGCAGATAAGGGTGGGGAGGGAAAGATGTCTTTGGTGGTGGGGTCTGACTGTAGATGGCGGAAGTGTCGGAGGATGATGCGTTGGATCCGGAGGTTGGTGGGGTGGTATGTGAGGACGAGGGGGATTCTTTTTTGATTATTGTTGCGGGGACGGGGCGTGAGGGATGTGTTCCGGGAAATGCGGGAGACACGGTCGAGGGCGTTCTCGACCACTGTAGGGGGGAAGTTGCGGTCCTTGAAGAATGAGGACATTCCTCAGGACAACTTTTTCACAGAGGATGGAGTGTAAATGGAATAAACTTCCAGAAGAAGTGGTAGATGTGAGTACAGTTACAACATTTAAAGGCAATTTAAGTGAGTAGTTGAGAAAGAAAGATTTGGAGGGATATGGGCCAATGCGCAGGCAGGCGGGACTAGTTTAGTTTGCGATTATGGTCAACATGGACTGGTTGGACTGAAGTACCTGTTTCTGTGCTGCATGCCTCTATGACTCTAAGTTGCAGAAGCACACTGTAAGCCAATTGGAAAAGTGCCCCGATGTTGCAGAGGTTAGTACGTCTTGTTGGACATGTGGAGCGTGTGGTGTCTGGCCATGGAGTGTGCCCTGAAATACTAGTGACTAATGCACAAGGCAAAGGTGCAGAGGAGCAGGCAGTGAGCTGGAGTCACCCAGTTCCTGCTCTGACTTTCATGTCAGAAATTTTCAGCTTTGATAAGGGATAGTAGGAACTGCGGATACTGGAGCCTGAAATAACAAGGTGTAGAGCTGGATGAACGCAGCAGGCCAGGCGGCATCAGAGAAGCACGAAAGCTGATCCTGAAGAAGGGCCCAGAACCGAAATGTCAGTTTTCCTGCTCCTCTGATACTGCTTGGCCTGCTGTGCTCCTCCAACTCTACACCTTGTTATTTCAGCTTCTATAAACCTTGTTTCCCCTACAGATAGTGAATCTATCTATCTCAGCCTTAAATTTACACAAAACTCTGTACCCCTTAACTCTCTGTGGCAAGGCATTCCAAAGAAACCTCTGAGAGGAAATTCCTCCTAATTTCAGGCTTTAATTCTAAGACTATGCCCTCTGGTCGGAGACTTTCCCATGAGAAGAAGCATCCTCTCAGTTTCATTGCGTTGCACTCACCTTTCTAAGTGGGGCTCTAACTGACTAACCATCCGCATAGCATGGTGGCTCAGTGGTTAGCACTGCTGCCTTGAAGCACTAAAAACCCAGGTTTGATTCCACCCTCAGGTGACTGTGTGGAGTTTGTGCATTCGCCCCGAGTCTGCGTGGGGTTTCTTCGGGTGCTCTGGTTTTTGATCACATTCCAAAGATGCGCAGGCTAGGTTGATTAGCCATGCTAAATTGCCCGTAATGTTCAGGGATGTGTAGGCTAGGTGGGTTAACCGTGGGGAATGCAGGGTTATAGGGACTAGGTGGAGGGGTGGGTCTAGGTGGGATGCTCTTCAGAAGGCTGGTGTAGATTTGATGGACCGAATAGCCTGCTTCCACACCAAAGGGATTCTATGATTCATTGAGGAGATGGCCAAGGCAGTAGACATGGCACTGAAACACAGGACTAGTATTTGGAAATGGTCCCAACACGCGCAGGAAAATTCAATGCAATATTTTAAGTCAATTACCTTTCTTCACAACTGAAAGTACCTGAAGAATGAACAATATTTGAGGAATTTCTGAGGCCTGGGAGAGGAGCGAAGGAGAAATGAATGAAATGGCAGGTCTGCAATTGATGGAAGCACAGCAGTGGTGAAGTGATAAGGGAATGGGGATGACAGTTCATTCGCAAAAGGAAGTAACACTGGGACAAATGAAGAAACAGAAGGTGAATCCACAAGAGGTGACAATGGCAAAACTATTTCCAGTCCCTGTCAGCAAAAAGCTTTTCAAAACTGTTGTAGTTTTAGTCGATAAAATAAAAAGATTGTAGAAATTAAAGGGTCATCAGATGATATTATAGCAGAAGCTCAATGAATACCTGATAAATACCATCATCTCGCAGCATGCTGTTCTCCCTTTGTTAGCACTGTTTTATAAAACCCTCCAAGGATTCCTGGAAAAGACTGCATATTAATTTTCCTCTGAACTTGTTGACGGAGCAGCCATCAGGATTACACACTGTGAATATCTTTAGAGTTGGAAAGTAACGGATGCAATTAATTTTGGCCAACTAAAATTTAGTTCTTGTATTAATGTTTTATCAGATTGGAGGAATGCAATTGAACTTATACCATATTGCCAGAATTTGCACAATACTAGGGGGACATGCAAGAGAGAGTGCATACTGATTGAACATTAGATCTCTCAAAATATTAATTTATACCTCGATACGTTTTCCAAAATAAATCCAGAAAGTGTGTCTCTGTGTGTGGGTGCGTATGTGTGTTTGTTTGTGTGGGTCTGTGCGTGTGTCTGTGTGTGTGTGTGCACGTGCATACCTCTGCTCCTACATCTTATGGTCTTATCATCTGACAACATATCAGAATCGAGCTACAGTGTGACCCACCTCCATCTTTCTCTGAGGGTCCTGCACTGTACCTGTTATGTTGGGCGACTCGTCTGCCATCCCAGAGCGGATGAACAAAATTATTACTTCCGATTTGATATATGGAGGACCAAAGCACTCAGGACAAAAATAGGGCTGTCTTGTGGAACAGTGGTAATGTCCCTATCCCAGACCAGGAGGCCTGGGTTCAAGTTCCACCTGCTCCAGAGGTGTATAATAACATCTCGGAAGAGGTTGATGAGTGAAATAGGTTGATTTAAAGAAAAATAAAAGGCCAGCTCATGTTTTGGGTGGCGTGGGGAAGGAGAAGATGGGTGGTGTGGTGCTGTGACTCAGACTGTCTTCTTTGTTTGTTCCAATTCGGACAGTGGCCAATGTATGTGCCACCTCTGTGCTTGAGTGATTTCAGCAGGGAGCCCAGTGTAAACCCAGGCACTTGGCTGGCCACAAGTACAAAAAAATTCCCAACAGCTTGGGGTAATTGCAGATAGCTTCCAACTCTCGAAGGCAGTCCGTCAGTCTTAAAATGGAATCTGCACTGATTTAAAGGAGGCTGATGTTGGCCACCAAGAATGGGACTGCGACTCACTGGGGTGGAACACCAGGGCAGAAACAGAGCTATGCAGTTTACAGGTACGATGGTGGGGACTCTCGGCATAGAGGGGGAAAGCTAGGTGGAAGCTATATTTCCATATTTGGCCTGAGAGACCTCACAGAACGCCTTCTGTAGGAACTTGGAGCAGATGACCACAGAGGTTAATTCTCAAGAGTCCTATCATGAGGACCTGCTGCAATAAAGTTAATGACCTCATGAGGGCGATCAAGGTCACTGACAGCAGGTTTCATGGCATTCGCTAAGTCTTGAGTCACAGAAAATAGAAGCAACAGTAGTCCATTTGGCCCGTTGAGCCTGTTCTGCCATTCAGTATGATCACGTCTGATCATCCAACTCAGTCCCCTGTTCCTGCTTCTCTCCATACCATTTGATCCATTTACACCTAAGCATGATATCCAATTCCTTCTTGAAAACATTCAGCGTTTTGGCCTCAGACGCATTCTGTGGCAAACAGTTCCACAAGCTCACTGCTCTCTGAGTTCACAAATTTGTCTTCATCTCAGCCCAAAATGGCCTAGATTCTGGGTTCTGGACTAATCAATCCACTCTCTCTTCTTATGTTAGTGCTGCCATCCCAGGAAACGTTTGTTAAACTTTCCTTGCACTTTTCACTAAAGCATCAACCTGACTTACTGCTCAATACACCACATACCATGGGGTGGTACGGTGGCTCAGTGGTTAGCACTGCAGCCTTACAGCCCCAGGGACCCAGGTTCGATCCCATCCTCGGGCAACTGTCTGTGTGGAGTTTGCATTTTCTCCCTGTTTCAGGTGCCCCAGTTTCCTCCCACAGTCCAAAGATGTGCAGATTAGGTGGATTCGCCATGCTAAATTGCCCATAGTGTTAAGGGATGTGTAGATTGGGTGATGGGTCTGGGTGGGATGCTCGGAGGGTTGGTGTGGATTTGTTGGGCCAAAGGGCTTGTTTCCACACTGTAGGGATTCAATGATGAAAATATCACCTCAATTGATTACATTGCTGACCTAAAGGAGTCCATAGCCCTGAACACTCATACATTCATGTCTAACATTGACATACTCCACTCTTGCATAGCTTCCGCTATCCAAACATCTCAATATCTCCAGATTTTTAGGTTAGGTGGTCACTGGAGCCAGATAAAGTTCTAAGCAATCACTGATATTCTGTTCTTTCTTTCTCTGTGTCTTGCAGGAAAAAGTGTCACTCTACAACAGGGTTTTTCAGGCGATGGCAGAGCTTTTAGCCAGTGAGCCCAATAGAGGAGATGCTCTAGATTATGGAGATAACTACAATGAAAAACAGTGTCACTGGGACCCTTACTGGTGATGGTACATTATTGCCCTTACAGCACACAATCAAACTTCTATCTGAAATACATCTTGTGTTAGAAGATGCCTTTTGTCGGACATTCTATTTGGGCTTTAATTACCCCAAAGCCATGGTTCTGTAACTGCCACATTGCAATCCACAGTGCACACAGCGGAAGAGTAAGTGAACCAGTGAGAAGAAAGCACCAACATTTGACCTGACTATTACAGCCAGCAGTTCGGACAGTAAGCATAACACGGGGGTTAGTACATATTATAATTGCTGTAATGTTCTTGGATATCATCATCTTATGACATAAGGTTCTGATGAGGTGTCATTGAACTGGGGTAGCATATTCTCTCCCTGTGTATGTGGGTTTCTGCTGGGTGCTCCGGTTTCTTCCCACCGTCCAAAGACATATGAGTTAGGTGAATCGGGCATGCTGAACTGCTTATAGAGTCCAGGGATATGTAGGCTAGATGGATTAATCATGGGAAGTATAGAGTTGCAGGAATAGGATAGTAGGGGTGCGTTCAGGTGGGATTCTCTTCAGAGAGTCAGAGTGGACTTGATAGGCTGAATGGCCTGCTTCCACACTGTAGGGAATCTACAAGAGGGAACAGATTCCCAAGTTGGCAGTGGAAACATTGAGCATTGAGTCTTTCAAATGCAGATATTTTTCAGAGAATATTAATTTTAGAATCCAGTGAAGGAGAACTTGAGACATGATCTTTGGTGAGTGTTAGGTACTGTGAGGGAAAGAGTAATATTGGTTTCCTGAAGCTTTCCACCTGGAAGGTCTCCCTCATCTTATTCCTGTGTATATTGTTTACTGCTGAGTTTCATTAATTACCAGCATGAAATGAGACTAACTGCCTGGTAGAAGGTGGATTGTGATGTTTTACTAACTAGCATCTATAGGAACTCATTACAGAAGAGATTTTGGTGCCAATTTTAGTGTCAATTCCTTCTAATATCCAGGCTGAGGTCAATCACGAATTGAATATGCAATATTGATTAAATATGGGATCTTATTACACAAATTAGTCTTATTTCTGTGCCAGATAAAACTTGAATCTGGACCTTCTGTACCCCTGTCTTGTATGGCCAACCTCTCTACAATTTAATAGAGGTCTATCCGGGCCGAGGCTGGCCAATTCCTACTCCAGGTGAGGCCCTTACCATTGCGGGTGGGTGCTCTTTTAAGCTTGGTCTCAATCTTGAGAGTAGAGGAAGGTGTTCTATGGTGGGAGAAACCCAGAAAGTCACTCTGCTTGAGTCTCAGGTGGAGAAGGAAGATCCGTCTCCATCACTGTCCTTTCATTCACGATGAGTGCCATCTCACCCCCTCACCTGCCTTCCATGAGGTGGCTCTCTCTATCAGGAAGCTAACCTTTCTCTTCCTATCTTCCCAGGCTTTACCATCCCACCTTGCTGTGAGACCACCTGCACTATCTGATCCTGGACTTTGAGACGTGGGTAATGATAATCCCTGTCCTGGAGTTGGGAGAAGAGGAATTAATTAGATAAGTGGTTCTGGAGGGAAAATCGCCACACTTCCGTCACCTCAGAAAGTAGTTGATGGGTGAGAAGGTTCATTGGGTACTTTCTTGACTTGCCAGCGATTCAGAGCTTTGAGCAGTCAATTAATGGCTAGTTAAGGTGTCTCAATGCATTACCACTTCGAGCACAGGTGTGAAAAATGTTGTAATAGGATCATAGTCATAACAATATACAGCAAGGAAACAAACCGTTCGGTGCAACTTGACCCTGCTGGCCAGATATCCTAAATTAATCTAGTCTCATTTGGTTTAACAAATGTCACAAGATATCAGTATCAGGACTGTCTCTGAGAGGAGCTAAACCAAAGTTGCTTTTGTTGAGTTACTTTAAGTTGCAAAGCACAACATTTCAGCAGTAATAATGTGTACTTTTAAGTTGGACCTGATATCATAGGATGAGAGAACCAGGAGTAGGCCATTCAGTCCTTCGACCCTGTTCCACCATTCAGTGAGATTGTGACTAATCTTTGGCCTAACTCCAAATGGCTTTGGCCCATATTCCATTGCTTAACAAAATTTGATCAATCTCAGATTTAAACTATCAACTGATCTCGCGTCAACTGCCATTTGTGGAAGAGAGTTCCAATAATATACCACCCTTTGTGCGTAGAAGTGGTTCCGATATTCTCTCCTGGATGGTCTGACCATAGTTTTTAGATGATGCGTTCTAGTTCCAGCGCATCTCCAACTAGTGGAAATAGCTTGTCTTTATCTATGAGAGATAAAATCTTCTGATGAAGGGTCTAGGCCCGAAACGTCAAGTTTTCCTGCTCCTATGACGCTGCTTGACCTGCTGTGTTCATCCAGCCCCATGCTTGTCTTTATCTATTCTGTCTTTTCCTGTTAATATCTTGAAGACTTTGATCAGATTAGCCTTCAACCTTCTAAATTATAGAGAAAACAGGCCTAATTTGTATATCTCATAAAAGACAATCATGTATCTTAGATTTAATGTAACTAGATATTAAGTAATATTGTGATGAAAGTGTGTGATTCATATACAGGTAGTTCTCCTATAATGCTTTACTTGCAGAAAATCGCCGTTGAAAATCATGTTATAGGGAAGTCGCTACAGAAAATTGCTATACCTGTACTGCAGAAAGTTTTTATGTTATCCAAACAGTGTCCACTATTCATCAATCCTATTACTGCCAATTCACATTAACAAAACACGTGTTATAGCAGAATTATCTGTATACATTGTTCGCAATTACTTTTAGAGCTTTTGGATTGTAAATTCGTAGAATGTTGGTGTTGATTTATTTTTGTGAAAGTGTTTAAAGATAATTAGGTCAGTCTTTCCAGATCCATGATTTTCAACCAATATGTGTCAGAGAGCAGTTGACTACAAGGACCCCTGAAGTGTTAATGAAGATTTGATCATATTGTGGGTTTTAATGACAAGAGAAAGAGAAAACAAAATATACTATGAGCTTTACAAGATCCCTGCGTGAGCAAGTTATTTTTTTATGCGTTCAAATGTTTGTGGGATCAGTTTGAAGGAGGCCTGACTAAAAGCCAAAATCAACTATTATCTTTCCTAGAAAGGAGATTTTCAAAAACAGTTAAGGGAAAAAGCTAATGTGAGGCAAAAGCACTGGTGATCTGAAACAAACAAAAACAGAACTTCAGCAAAGCTGGCAGTGTCTATGGAGACAGAAACAGAGTTCATGTGATCATGAGTCCAGTGATCCTCCTTCAGAGTAAGGTACGTGAGTGAATGAGTTTAGTTTTTAAAACATGTGGACCAGGAGAGTTTGGTCAGAACTCTGCTGATTATTCACAGACTTAAAAAAATCAAAGCTCTCAGTTGTGTACGCTCCAGGGAAAAGACTTTACAACTCACAAGTTGGAAAACAGACAAAGCAGTTGAGTCAAACTACAATTCGGACAGGGAATGAAAATTGATTTGATTTGTGAGTACCATAATTGAAGGTGTTGAGGAGTAGACAGGATTTTCTTTTGCCATGAGTTCTGAAGTCTTTCAAACTGTTTGATTAGGTTTATTTTGTTTAATTTATTTTGTATAATGAGCTTCTATTTTATTGTGAAAATGAAATCTACAATCTTGTGTGCTCATGTTTCAGTGAAAGTCCACCATGTTAAATTAAAACACATTAAAATGTGACCTATCAGGTCAGATTTCAGCCTGGATCTGCTTTTCTGATCAGCTGGGACTATAACAAGACATAATAAACCTTACTGCTTAGCCAGATTGAGTCTGTCTCTTCTGCAGAAGACTTTGTGGGGCCATCCTTTCAGACTTGATATCAGTAACATAGACAAGTGCCAAGAAGAAAGACATGTGGCAGTGAATTTACCAAAGCATCTTGTATGCTTCCACTGAGCATGTCCACGGGTTATTGTATCAGATTGGCCTCCCAGGGATCCAAATGTATACCAAAGCGTGTGCCCTGCTGCTGAGGTCAGGGGTGGGGGTAAGGGTCTGAAATTGTTTCAAACTGGAGGACTTTGGAGGCGCACATTGGGTGGGGTATTGCAAAGAATTGGCTTCTGAAAGCTAGTCCTCTGCCTTTGACTCCAATCCCCTCTCTCTATCTCCGTTTAGTGCTTAATGTATAAATAGAAAATATATATGACATACCTTCTTGCCACTAGATTTTCTAAGATAATCTGTCATCTTCTGATGACCCAGGATTCAAGTGCTGAGGGCTGTGGTTTATCCATCCACACGAGGAGGGCTTTGCTGGCTAGATCAGTAATTATTGTCATCCCGACTTTCCCAGACCCATAACTGTGTGGGTCTGGAGTCACATGTAGGCCAGACCAGATAAGGATGACTGTTTCCTTCCCTAAAGGTCATTAGTAAACCATTTGTTTTTTCCCCCAACAATTGACACTGGATTCATGGTCATCATTTGACTGTTCACTCCAGGTTTGTATTGAATGTAAATTCTACCAACTGCAGTGGCAGGATTTGATCCTGGATCCCCAGAACATTATCTGGGTCTCTAGATTAACAATCCAGCATTAACACTACTAGGCCGTCACCTCCCCATATGGCAGGGATGTAATTCCTGCCCTCACTCTTCCTGTCAGACCTTCATGAACTGATTCATGGCTGTTTAGATGAATTATCTCAACCACCCCTAACGTGCTCACCCCTTCACTGAGAAAAAAGCCTGTTGGAACATCATGTCCTTCAAATCTACAGACAGTTCTTTAGTTCCAGTCCTGACCACAAGCACTGCTGGGACTACAGGGCTTTCTTCCAATCAGATTGGCCAGTAGTGCCCTGTGGCCAGACTTGCCATTGACTGAAGAATAGGAGTTAGATCTCTTGGAGTGTTAAATGGATGCAGGATAGTTGAATGGGCAAGAGTGGGGTGAGATGCAGTCCCCCCAAAAATTTACAAGATGATGGGATGGGGAACACCAATGTCTGAAAATGTCCTGCTCTTGCTCATTATCAGGGGTTTGCCAATTATGTTTCATGCCATGATATCGCTGTGAAGGAGGATGAGAAGGCCCCCAAGAACTCATTCAGTCTGTGATAGAAATGAAAGCCATCACATTTGAGTGATTCTACATGGCATTGCCATTTGAGTTTACGGCTGTGCTTTGATCACAACAAGGCATTGGCTACAATGGAAGGTTTGGGACGTGTTTCTAGCCTAGAGGGAGAGACACTACAGATTGCACAAGAGCCCTACGACTCCGTTCTGCATTTTGCATCATTCGAATGCACTTTAACTTTCTGGAAACCTGCATATCTACCATGCCTTCCTGCGAGTTTCTGTCCCACTGTCAGAGTTAACCAGAGAAAACACTCTCACCACCGGTAACAACAGATTCTGTAATGCAGCTTGAGAAATCATTGAGATTACCTCCGTTGTCTTGAGATTTTTTTTTAATTGAATAAACAAATTATCTTGAGATTATTTCAAATCACTTGATTGATCAAATTGACAGAGAGTTGTCATGGGAATGTATTGCTCTCCAGGTGAAAGCAGAAGTTCTAACTTTCTTGATGATCTTCAGCAGGGCTCCTTTTCAGTCAGAAATCTTTCTGAAGATTGATAATGTTTAAGTAAAAGTTTAAAATAACACTTTTCTGAAATATTATCATTGAAACTCATGGAGAAACGTTAAGTAATTTGAAAAGTGAGAGAATAACGTAGATGGATCAAAAGATGTTCGTTAGGTTGAGGGAAGAAATTCCATAATTCCAAATTCTGGCCAAGATTGTTCATTGCCATAGTAATGGTTCAACATGTCTCAACTTCAATATGAAAAGAACTGGCGAGAAGAGAGAGTGAGGTTTAAGAGAAGAAAGTTCACATGACCGATTTTCACACTCCACAACTTCTCTCTACATGTAATATTGGACAGAATGTACTGGTTCCACATAGTGGGTTAGCAGGTAAAGGGCCTGCAGACTTCCCTGAATGGCCTCTGCAATTGATCGACAAAATGCACTGTACCTCCTACAAAGCAACAGGTGGCATGATGGCTCAGTGGTTAGCATTGTGGCCTCACAGCAGCAGGGATCTGGGTTCAATTCCAGCCTTTGACATCTGTCTGTGTTGAGTTTGCACATTCTACCCATGTCTGCATGGGTTTCCTCCCTCAGTCCAAAGGTGTGCATGTTAGATGGCTGTGTTAAATTGGGTGTAGTGGCCAGGGAGGTGAAGGCTAGATGGATTGGCTTTGAGGAAATACAGGGTTACAGGAATAGGGTAGGAGGGCTGGGTGTGGGTGGGATGCTCTTCAGAGGGCTGAAGTGTACATGATGAACTGAATGGCCTGCTTCCACACTGTCAGGATTCAATGAAGTGAGAAAGGAAATCAAAGAACTGAAGGCTTTGAGAAACAAACTAACATTATAATGAACCTTATACTGGTGCTATTGAGTGTTTTCCCATTTTGTGTTTACAAGTTTTAAAAGGGGTGAGTGTTTCAACTAACAGAGAAATGTTGACAGTTCATAATTTTGTTTACTTGTGACCAGAAATTCCTCATTTTAAAAGACGGTGGTTCTCATTAAGTATTGGAGCCTAGTCAATGTTTTCTTTTAACCTGATTCGATAGGACAAATAAACTGTGGACTTTACTTACTTCAATTAAATCATTACCTGTTGTGGTATTCCTGGGGCTTTAGAATCGATGCACTTTTCCAATTGTGTTGTTCACATTGGATAGAGATCCAGGTGGTATATTGAGTATACTTCTAGGCTCCACATTTAAGGATGTGAATGCATTGAAGAGGGCGCAGAAGAAGTTTGCAAAAATGGTTACAGGGATGAGAAACGTCTGAGGATAGACCAGAGAAGTAGAGATAACAAGGTGTAGAGCTCGATGAACACAGCAGGCCAAGCAGCATCAGAAAAGCAGGAAAGCTGACATTTCGGGCCTAGACCCTTCTTCAGAAATGGGGGAGGGGAAGAGGATTCTGAAATAAATAGGGAGAGAGGGGGAGGCAGATAGAACATGGATAAAGGAGAAGGTAGGTGTAGAGGAGACAGACAGGTCAAAGAGGTGGGGATGGAGCCAGTAAAGGTGAGTGAAGGTGGGTGTTAGGGAGGGGATAGGTCAGTCCAGGGAGGATGGACAGGTCAAGGGGGCGGGATGAGGCTAGTAGGTAGGAGATGGGAGTGGGACTTGAGGTGGGAGGAAGGACAGGTTAAGGAGGCAGGGATTTTAAACCTTTCTGAAGAAGGGTCCAGACCTGAAACGTCAGCTTTCCTGCTCCTCTGACGCTGCTTGGCCTGCTGTGTTCGTCCAGCTCTATACCTTGTTATCTCAGATTCTCCAGCATCAGCAGTTCCTACTATCCCCACATAAGGATGACAGTTTCTTTTCCCAAAGGAGATCAGCAAATCAGATGGAGTTTTCCCTCAACAATCTATAATGATTTAATTGTCATAATTAGACTTGTAATTCCCAACTTTTATTGAATGCAAGTTCCACTAACTATCATGGCAGGATGTGAACCCCAGCCCCCAGCACATTATCTGGGTGTCTTTATTAATAATCCAGTGATAATACCACTAGGCTATTGCTTCCTTTTAATACAATCATGAAGAACAGCCAACAAATTAGCCTTGGAAACATAATGATATCACAAACTGTCCATTCTCATGGGCCTCAGCCTTCATCTTATCTGTCAGGGATTGCAGTGTGGATCTCAGCAGTGATGGCCAGACATGTTCTCGTTGCTATCATTTCACTGCAGGGCTTTGAGTAACATCGGCAACGATTGTACTGCAGACGGAAGTATTGCAGACATGATCTTTTTGTATTAATAAGAGGAGAAGGACAACACATTCCAGGTGTTAACACAAAGCTATATGGAGAATAGTCTCTTCTTTAATGTGACTTCACCAGCATCGACTATGTGTACCAGAAAGATGGAAAGGAAACTCACGTAAACTTGCTGGTCTCCCATCGTACTTTTTAAACTGCAGTAACAGGGCAAACTTTGGAAAATTCTTCACTAAATTCAGATCCAGCCCTTCCTTCTGCTTTCTGTTGACAGCAGACAGCTGAGGTTTCTCTCTGGGAATATAAGCAAATATTTTGGGGGATTTTTATGTTGTACTGGGGGCCAAGGTTATATTCTGTAACAAAAACTACAGTGTTTCTAGCATTATAAATCTTTGGTTTGGCGATGGCCAAGCTTAACTTACTATTTGCCAAGGGGCTAGTGATGAATTTCTTGTCTATGATCAGTCCTTCCATGCGGGAAAAGAGGTTAAAGATTAGCATCAATCAAGCCTGTAACATTTCTCGTGTTTTTGAGTGAAAGAAGGAAAAAGGGGAAGCTTGCTTCTTTGCAACCTCTGGATGATCCAAAGTGCTTCGCAAGCCACTGAAGTATTTTAGAACTTTAGTCATTGTTATCTACAAGTACGCAGATTTTGAGAGGATGGAAGGGTCAATTTAGTCCATTTCATCGATTCTGGTATTTGTGCTCCACGTGCCTTACCCTACTTTGTCTCACCAAAGCTGCGGATTCCATTTCAAATAGCCTTTTGATAGGACAGAATATCAGGGGTTTCTGAGAAAGAAAACACATTTTGTCAGGGATTTTCACCTTTAATTTCTCTTTCCTGGGATGTAAGTGTCTCTGGCAAAGCTAATATTTGGTGTCCAGCCCGAATTGCCCCTTGCTCTCAGCCATTGCAGAGATACATTGTTGTAGTTCTGGAGTAGACACTCCACACCAGGTCAGCACTGCAAAATTCCTTCTCTAACTAAAATTAGTGAACCAGATGGGTTTTTACAATAATGGTTACATGGTGACCATTAAACTAGCAAGGCGGTAAATGATAGCCTAGTGGTATTATCACTGGATTATTAATCCAAAGACCCACACAATGTTCTGGGGACTTGGGTTCAAATACCAGCATGTCAGATGGTAGAATTTGAATTCAATAATAATGTGGAATTAAGAGTTCAATGATGACTGTGAAACTTGCTGATTGTCAGCGAGGAAACCTATCTGGCTCACTATTGCCCTTTAGGGAAGGAAATTGCCATCCTTACTTGTCTGACTGCAGATCCACAGTGATGTGCTTGATGCTTAACTTCCTTCTGGGCAATTAGGGATGGATAATAAATGCTGGTTCAGTCAGTTATCCCCACATCCCACGAATGAGTAAAACAAAATTACAGACTTCATTGGATTCAAATTTCATTTTGACATTTTAATCCATATCTCCAGGCTTATAGCTCATGTTTATCAGCCTAGTGACATTACCACAACGCCACTGTCTCATTCTTATCCTGTATGAGCAGACTGTGCTGATTAATTGATAAGTCTTGCTAATAAGTGAGTTACCATTGGAGACTGCACCAGTTGGATGAAGACTGACAGTTAACAGCCAGGTTTTGTTTAAATTAAACTTCATAAATGTGTTTTTCCATTTTAAATTGGTTTCCTCGCAAATTCTCCTGATGAGCGCAAGATGAAAAGCTATTGCCATGTGTGTCTATTTTCATTAATAATTATATGATGATTCCCTCTCCCTCATTTAAATTTCACTTTCCCTTTGATGATTCCATGCTATTCGTCATAGCGTCCTTAAGTGGAAGCACGTTTCACATTCTCATTGCTTTCTGGTAACTAATATTTCTCTCAAAGTCTATACTAAATTTGCTGGTGATCTGTCTCCTGTATTCGGCTTCATATTGTCCATATCTACCCAGGCAAACTCCTCCATTAGTTTATAGATTTGTACCGATTTATCTGACATTTCTAGAGAAAAGACTCCACTGATTGACCTAAACTCAAATTCTCCCATTTACCAATGCTCTCCCCCAATAACTGTGTTATACTTTAACAGGAAACATAACTTTGTGCCTCTGCACAGTTTATAATTTTATGATTTTGCATGAAATTATATTTTAAGAGAAGAAGTTTTAATCATGTTAAAAAAGGAGTATCATTCTACTGCTCGGGCGAAGTTAATTCATTAGTCTTTGAAAGCTAAAGCTGTAAATTGTGTTCAGTAAATCCTGGTTGTGACTGCAGGCTTTTTAGGTTTGGTCTTATGCAAAAAAGCAATCTGCTTTTGGCACAGAGGTGAAATGGGCGATAGTGAAATTGGCAGCCTGTTATAGCCATGCTTGATTGAAGGTAATTGAAGCAAGAATTGAGTAGGATGTCAAACAGAATGTCAATTCACTATCGCCCACTTTGCATTATGGCTTTGTAAAGTACACGCAGAGATTTCACGCCGCTGTATCCTTGTTGTGTTAACAGAGTGACAAATACACAGAGGCAAACACAGCAGATATATAGGCACACACAGACACTCTCAGATCTATAGACACACACACATAGACAGATGTGCAGACACTCAGATGTATAGACACACTCACAGACATATTGACACACACAGACACTTACAGACATATAGACACACACACACACATATAGACACAGAGAGAGAGAGACACACACACAGACATATAGACACACAGAGAGACACATGAAAACAGACAGAGAGACACATGGACATGCGAAGACACATTGGCACACGCAAACAGACACACAGATAAACACACACACACATAGACATACACACACGGACAAACACATACACACACACACACACACACAGCTCACAATGTTGCTCACGAAAGGGAATCCCTCCTGAATGCAAAGGATTCTTTTTACTGTGTTCATAATGTCATCAACACAGAAACCACAGGGAACCTTCTTACTGTATTTAGTGTCATAAGCACAAAGAGTGAGCAAAGGGAATCTTGCCACTATGTTTATTATGTCATTACTATACAGAGACTACAGGGAATTGTCCACAAGCCTCCATTATGTAGTCCTTTATTTACACAGCTCTTTATGGCAGTCATTGTTGGTCTTTAGAATGCTTTTCCTGGTGAAAGGGGCCAGCTGTTTGCACACATACATTTTCATGACTGAAGCTCATAAATGGTCACCCCTGGGATGTGAGACTAAATGGCACCTTGTGCCTTCTAACCCTGTGTGACAAACAACAAAACCAAACTCCTTCTGCTGGCAAGCATCAATGACTGTGATATGACTAACTGTCTCCGTGCTCAGTTACGACAGAAGCTGCTACACAGGATGTGAATTAGGAACC
Organism: Ginglymostoma cirratum; assembly: GCA_024137785.1. Lineage (NCBI taxonomy): Eukaryota > Metazoa > Chordata > Chondrichthyes > Orectolobiformes > Ginglymostomatidae > Ginglymostoma > Ginglymostoma cirratum. The sequence goes on along the minus strand of JAHRHZ010000223.1, from coordinate 7,219,931 downwards.
TATCACCCAAAATAACAAATGATGTATGTATTCTCTTCATCATTAACACCCAGTCACATAAAGAGAACACAGGATGGAGTGATCAAAAGCGAGGGCAAAGAGATGGGTTTTAAGAATGTCTTTATGGAGGATCGATAGACAAGGAGGGAGTGGGTGGGGTGGGTGGGGGGAAGTTTCTGGAGAGAATTCCACAGTTTAAGCCCAGGCAGCTTAAGTCACAATCACTCGCAGAGGAGCAATGAAAACTTCGGATGGATAAGTGACCAGAATGGGAGACGTGTGCACATTTCATGAGTTTTGGAGATTGGAGGAAGTCACAGCAAAAAAAAAGGAGTGAGGTTGTGAAGTGATTTGAAAACAAGGACGAAAATTTTCAAGTTGGGGCATTACTGGACTGTACCAGGCAAAGGTACCTGAAACACAGACATGGAGGGAATGCAACTGAGTGCACCACTGATTTTCGTTTGTATAATTAGATTTGTTGTTGGTAAAACTAATTGGTGCTTCTAAGGGACTTCGGTTGCAGGGTTTGTGCTGAGGAGACTTTGCAATGGGACATCACAACCTTTGTGGGGAACTGAGAAACGTAGATCGATGAACTTGGTAGAATAAATACATATGTACAGCCTCTCCATAGAGGAAAGAACACTTAGGTCGAACAGAGTAGCCAAGTGGTTTTGGTAATGGAGTTGCACAATAAGGTTTGAAACCCCTTTTCATCTATAATTTCGTCGCTTCTTTTGTGTGGGCAGGTATCTGCTGGAATTCAGAAGAATGACAGATGATATTGAAACACATGCAGTCTTGAGTTAACTTGGCAGGGTGGATGCTGAAAGGATATTTCCACATGTGGGAGAATAGAATCGAACAAAGAGTTTAAAAATAAAAGAAATGTATCCCTTCCTTTCCTCATTTCCCCTTTTCCTCCTCCCAATATGACTGTGCTTATCATCACATCCTTTGGAAAGAATGGCTTGTTGGAAGAACCTTGCCCGTTTAGTGTTGAGCTATGTGACTACTCCAAAACTCCTGCTGTTGGACTTGTACATAAGAACAGGAGGAGGCCATTCAATCCATCAAGCCTGCCACACCATTCTAGATCATGACTGATCATTTCCTTAATGCTATTTTCATACATTCTTGCCATATCCCAAATGTCATTAATCTCCAGAAAGGCATCAACTGCTGTCCTGAACATATTCAATGACTGAGTTTCTACACACAGCTGTCTGAGTGCAGACTTTCCTCTCCATTCCAGTTCTAAATGGTTAAATTCTTATCCTGAGATTATGTCCCTGTTTCTAGAGTCACCTGTCTACATCCACCTTGTCACATCCTATAAGAATTTTGCAAGTTTCAATGAGATTACCCTTCATTCTTTGAAACGCGAGAGAATGCAGACCCAGTTTCTTTAAATACATCTCACAAAAGAATCCTGCCAAACCAGGCATTAGTCTGGTGATACTCAGTTGCACTCCCTCTATAACAGGTACATCCTTCCAGGATGCCACCCCCAAATCCTAGGTCCATAAGACCCTAACATATAAGAGTAGAATTAGGCCATTCAGTCCATTGAATCCAATCCACCATTCAATCAAGGCTAATAAGTTACTCAACCCATTCTCCAGCCTCCTTGTTTTAAATCTTGATCCCCTTATTAATCAAGAATCTATCTATATGTCTTAAACATGCTCAAGGACTTGGCCTCCACACCCTTCTGAGGCAATGAATTTCACAGATTAACAAACCTCTGGCTGAAGAAATTCTTACTCATCTCAATTCTAAAGGGCCGTCCCTCCCCTTTGAGACTGTGTCCTCAGGTCCTTGTCTGTCCTACTAGTGGAAACATGTTCTCCACGTCCACTGTATCCAGGTCTGTCAATATTCTGTAAGTTTTGATGAGATCCTGTCATGAGGTAGGTTGCTTTCAGCACAGTCAACTCATGTTCTCCCTTTCATAGTCTCCATTATAACCTGGCTAGTGTTACTTGACGATAGCAAGACCTGCAGATGCTGGAGTCAGAGTTGATCGAGTGTGGGGTTGGAGGAACACAGCAGGCCAGGCAGCATTTGAGGAGCAGAAGAGTCGACATTTTGAGTCTTCATCAAGACTTCTGATGAAGGGTCTAGGCCTAAAACATTGACTCTCCTGATCCTCTGATGCTGCCTGACTGGCTAGCTTTACTTCTTGCCTGACCTAATATCAACAAGCCATTTGTCTGTTAGATATTTTTCCTCTCTCTCTCTCGCTCTACAATTCCACCCCCCCCCCCCCCCCCCCCCCGGGTTCCATTTCCACTTATCTACTCAGTCCTCGCTCACTAAACTCATCCATCCATTCCCCATCATGAAGGTAAGTACCACATTTTCCTAGTTTCTATCAGTTTTAAAGAAATGTCAATGGACTCAAAATATTTGTTCAGTTTCCCTTCATAGGTGTTTCAGGACCTGCTGAGTTTCTCCAGCATTTTCAGTTTTTGTTTTAGATTTCTAGCACCCACAGGTTTTATTTTATTATAATTGGAGAGGACTTAGCTAGATTGAACCAAATATCCACATCAGCTATAATTTAAAGTTGGAGATATGTCAGATCTGGCTGGGAAAGGATAAGTTAAATCACCCCAGCTCTATATTTAACTTGATCATATGTGCCGGATTTGCGTTGAGCGGAAGTTAAGATTGAGATTAGACTTGCAAAAGAGGAAGGGCTAATTTAGCAAGGTGCCAAAGGATTGATGTCAACAGCCCTCCAACTGGTGCATTTACTGACATCAGAAGCAAACAAAAACATAAGAATTAAAAGGACCATTTTAAAGGACGATTTACTTCATTGTGCTGTGCACCATGACAGACTAAACTAACTCTTGGCAAATGCAATTCAGTCCTGTACCTTGCTTTGTATTTTAAAGAAGCTAGAGCAGACAGCAAGGTATTTATTTTAAAGATAAGATCAAGCCTCCACATGCAATTGTCCATGTTAAGACAGTGGTTTCTGCTTTATCTTTCAGTAACATCTGTCTTCATCTTGAATAAACATCTCTGGCCTATGTTATCCTGAAGTGTTACAACTCTGACATAATTTCTCAGCTTGCAGGTAATACTACTCATTACATGTACTCTCTTGTACAGTACCACTGGCCTCTGATAATATCACAGACCTTAGATAGTATCACGAGTAGGTGCTCCTGAAGACAACAAATTTAAACGTAGGCCTTAGGTAGACCCTGAGTATCGCAGGTCTCACTTAGTAGCACAAGCTGATGGGAGCACAAATTGTACATCAGTGCTGCAAACTTAAGGTTATAGAAAAGGATTCATACAATACCACAGATCTTTAGAATTAAAACTAGAATTAGGTTTATCATTACTTGGACTCAAGTGTAGAAGTACAGGAGTGCAGTGAAAAGTTCAGAATGTTGCCCCACTTGACGCCATCTTAGGTAAATGTACAAACCTTAGATACAAAATCGAAAATAAAGAAAAAAGTTACATTACTTTACACTTATTCATAGCTTCAGTCAGAAAAAAAAAAGAATTAAAGTTAAAAAGCTAAACATTACAATCTTTCTATAAACGTCTTCGGTAGATCAACAGGGTTAATGGTAATAAAAGTTTCAGATAGTGCAGAGCTTAGCATCAGAAGCCTAGTTTAGGAGCCCAGGCCTCAGATGGTGGCACAAGCCTCAGACAGCACTGTTGCTTTTTGGTGCTACAGCCTGTTGGTACCATTTTTTTTAGATAGTAGCACACCGAGGAAGTCAGGAAAGGCTTTGGTTTCATGTTTCATCGCAAGGACATTCACCTTAAAGGCTGCCACATGTCCCCTATTTGATACTGGCAATTGCACACTTGTGCCTCTGGAGCTGAAGTGAGGCTCCAACCTAAACTTATTGACTCAGTAGTTAGCGAAACAGCATACCGAAAGGATAATGCAATGTGCACACTCTATGTTGATGGGGTGCATGAACCCTGTGTAAAATACTAGTAACCAGGACTCCACATCTTCAATAAATAATACCGGCACTTATACCTAGAAGACTGTAACCTAAAGTGGTAGAAGCCATGCTTCAGCTGTACCAAACCTGGTTAGACCCACCTGGAGTTATACGCATTGATAGAACGAGGCCGGGGACATCATAATGAAGAACTAGGAAATGGCAGAGAAGTTAAATAAATATGTTACAATCTTCACAGGAGAGAACATCAGTAGCATTCCAAAGATACTAAGTAAGTGAGGGGCAGAAAGAGGAGTGGTAGTAAGTACAATAACTATTACTGGTGAACAAATAGTCAGGAAACTGATGGGGTTAAAGACCGATAAGTCTCCTGGGCATGACGGGATGTATCTTCGGATATTAAAAGACTTCTCTAGAGAGAAATTCCTTAGATTCTGGAAAAGTCCAGAGGATTAGTAAATTGCCAATATAACACCTTTATTCTGAAGGAGAGATAAACAAAAATAAGTAACCATAGGCCAATTCACTTAATGTCTCACGTTGTGAAAACGTTAGGCCCTATTATAAAGGATATAAGAGCCAAGTATTTAGAAATTCTCAATGTAATTGGAGTCTGCACATTCTCCCCGTGTCTGTGTGGGTTTCCTTCGGGTGCTCTGGTTTCCTCCCACAGTACAAAGATGTGCAGGTTAGGTGGATTGGCCAGGCTAAATTGCCTGTAGTGTTCAGGGATGTGCAGGCTCAGTGGATTAGCCATGGGAAATGCAATTACAGGAACAGGGTAAGGGGTGGGTCTGAATGAGATGCTATTCAGAGGATCAGTGTGAACTCAATGGGCCAAGTGGCCTGCTTCCACACTGTAGGGATTCTATGAATTCTATAATCAGACAGGATCAGTATGGCTTCATGAAGGAGAAACCACACCTGACAAATTTATTAGAAATCTTGAAGAAGGAACAAATTGCAAAGAGTCATGCACCATGGAAACACAATCCACACCGACCAAGTTTCCCAACCTAAACTCATCCTATTTTCATGCGTTTGCCCAATATCCCTCTAAATTTTCCTACTTATGTACCTGTCCAAATGTCTTTTAAATGTTGTAACTGTACCTGCCTCCATCACTTGCTCTTGCAGTTCATTCCACCCACTAATCTCTCTCTGAATGAAAATGTTGCCCCTCAGGTCCCTTTTAAATCTTCCTCCTCGCACCTTAAAACTAAAGCACCTAGCTTTCAACTCACCCACCCTAGGGAAATGACCTTTGCTACTCACCTTATCTATGCCACTCATAATTTTGTAAGTCTCCATAAGGTCATTCCTCAACCTCTTATTCTCCAGTGAAAAAGATCCCAGCCTATCCAACCTCTCTTTATAACTCAAACCCTCCAGTCCTAGCAACATCCTTGTAAACCTTTTCTGATCCCTCTCCAATTTGATAAGATCCTTCTTATAACAGGCCAACCAGACTGTACACAGTACTCCAGAACAAACCTCACCAACGCTGTGGACAATTGCAACTTGATGTCCCAACTCCTGTACTCAGTGGTCTGAACCATGAAGTTAAATGTGCTAAATGCCTTCTTCAGCACCCTGTCTACTTGTAATGCAACTTTCAAAGAACTATCAACCCCTGGCAAAGCACCTCAACCCCTAGAACTTTCTGTTGGACAACACTATCTAGGGCCCTACCTTTAACTGTGTAAGTCCTGCCCTTGTTTGTCTTACCAAAATGGTACAATTACAACACTTAAAAGGCCTTTGGATAGGTGTATTAATAGGAAGGGTTTAGAGGGATAAGGGCCAAATGATGGAAAATGTGACTAGATTTAATTTAGGATATCTAGGATGAGTTGGACCAAAGGGTCCGTCTCCATGCTGTACATCTCTATGTATGACTCTATGACTGGTCTTCACTACAGCTGGAATATCATTCTGTTCATTCTTCCGAACTTCAACTGGAACTTGGGTATGGTAACCTATTTACCTCAGGGAACTGCTTTCTACAATGTCTTCTGCCTGGCTTGCAGTTAACATGCTCAAGTCCACTGTAAAGTCTCATTTTGATTCTCATATCTTCAGCCTTATCCAACAGGAAGAAATGAAAGGTTATGAGCCTCGGCAGGAAGAATAGAGCTTTCTATTATTTAAATGGAGAAAGACTGCAGAAAGCTACAGCACAGGGGGTTTGGGAGTCCTTGTGCATAAATCACAAAAAATTAGCATAAAAGTTCAGCAGGTAATAGGGAAGGCAAATGGAATGTGGACCTTTATTTCAAATGGAGTGGTGTATAAAGATAGGAAAGTCTTGTTAAAAGTATACTAGGCACTAGCTGGAAAACTGTAAACAGTTTTAGGCTCCTTATCTAAGAAATGATGTACTGGCATTGGAGGCAGTTCAGAGAAGGTTCACTCAGTTGACCCTGGGTATGGAAGGACTGTCTTATGAGGAGAGGTCAAGTCTGTTGGGCCTGAACTGAATGAGAGGAGAACGAGAGATGACTTTATTAAAACATATAAAATTCTTAGGGGGCTTGACAGGGTGGATGCAGAAAGTTTGCTTCCCCTTGTGTGAGACTCAAGGACAGCAGGGCATAATCTCAAAGTCGCCCAGTTAGGACAGAGATGAGGAGAAATTTCTTGTCTCAGTATGTAGTGAATCTGTGGAATTCTTTACTACAGAAGGTTGCAGGGGTTGAGTTGTAAGAACGTCCAAGGCCAAGATAGATTTTCAATAAGTAAAGGAATCAAGGTATGAAGGGAAGGCAGGAAATGTGCTGTTGGGATTGATAATATCAGTCAGTCTTAATCCCATCGAATGCTGGAACAGACTTGATGGACTGATTGACCTATCTCTGTTCCTATGTCTTATGGTCTTATGGCCTTACTGTGAGAAATCCCGAAAATCACACCTTAATAAGGCTATATTGGTCTTGGAGGGAGTATGGTGTAAATTTACCAGAACAATATCTAGACTCCAGCAGTTAAACCACAAGACTCGTGTTCTATGGAATTTCCAGTGAATTGAGTGAAAATGTCCTGATGTTAAGATGAACAAATAGGGTGGCAGAGGGACTGTTCCTGAGTCTCAGTTTAAGAAACAAAGTCTTAAAGTTGGATCTCAATGTTTCTGGAGTGAAACTTAGAAGCTACCTACTGTCTGGAACTCCTTTCTGTAAATGACCGTCGATCAATTGCTAATGTTATACCCGAAGCCAGTAGATTTTTGTTAATCAAATGCGTGAAAAGAATTTAGCCTCAGGTGGTAAGTGATGCTGATTCTGGATGATCTAATTGTTTGCTAAGTCAGGCTTAAGGAGTTAAATACTTAACCCTAGTTCTGATTTTCCTATACGTTTCCTGACAGGTTAAAGATCTGCATGCTTTACTTTCTAATTGGTGCCTTTGCACATTAAACAGTCTTACGAAACTAACACCTTCCTGTCAAGTGTCACTGAGCTGAATAGAAAAAAAGAAGACTTGGCAACCATACTGAGAAAGATTGGTTTTGGAAAGTGACAAATTAGTGTGAGAAAGAAACATCTTCAGGAAAGGGTCTTAGTGATATAAGTTCTTCCCAGGTTCCTTTGAAACATTTCAAAGTTCTTCCCCAACACACTGAAGAGAAGTAATGAAACTTAAAGGCAGCAGCCATTTCGTACACTTTGAGATATCCAAAACTTCTAGAGTAGCTGCAATTAATCCTTGTAATCCTTTCTTCAGTGGATGTCTAGCCCTGGTCTTCACATGGAACTTTCCTTAGATCATTACTAAGGAAGGGAGCCCTGCGCATAGGTTCTTCAACCAATCTGTCTAAGGAAGCCAGGGGCTGTCGTGGCAGAGCAGACTATGCAATGTATACCTAATACTGGTACTGGCCTAGATCCCAAGGGATGGGAAATATTTGATAGGTTTTGCAGCTCTCTTGGCATCACTCACTCTCTCTGTATTCCAGAAAGCACTCAGAAGTCTCTCCAAAACCTAGTACACCATGAATAATAATGACTGCAGCCAAATAAGGGACCTTTGTTGATATTATGTAACAATGAACATGCCCATAAAATATTGTGATGTGATGCTTGGGCAGTAAATACTGGTAACTCGTGGTTGAGATACAAAGCTGGCTGTCCCTCTGCCAGACAATCCTCCGCCCCATGCTTAGACTAAGGGTCTGTTCAGAAGTCTGTGCTGGAGGATGGACCATTAATAATTCTGAACAGGAGAGGTTCTGTCTTTGATAACAAAATACAGTTTATTACATACCAATAATTATGCACTGATCACATTGACTTTTACACACATTAACAATTACTAACAAGAGGTAGAGAAGACATGTGTGCCTTAAGAGATTGTGCCAGACTCAAACTAACAGATTCTCTACCCAGAGACCAGCTTATCTATTAAAAACACTTTGCCCAAATGCTCTAGTCACTGAGATGGACAAACGGACACAGAATTCGGTTTGCGGTTCAACTCCATTTTATTAAACAATATTTCTTATTAAAAACACCATTGGAGCATTTTCCAAATTCCCACAATATTTACTCTCTATTTAGCTCTAACCTTCTAAGAAAGGATCTTACCCACAATGATCCACAATGTGTTTGAGCTGGCCTGTTGCAATCTCCTTCCTCTCCAACATAGGGCTGGCTCTCTTCCATGAACATAGATCTCACAAGTTGGGGTGGATCTTCTCCTGGATCTTTCTGGGTTGCCTTACAGTCTTCTGCCCTGAATCTTGCTGTGAGTCTTTGAGTCTTTGCTGAGGGGGCTTCCAAGTGTGAATTTTTATGCCCTCTTGCCTCAGACCTTCCATAATGTTCTGCAGCCTTTGGCCAATGGGGTCATAGGTGGGGTCCAAAGCATCCAATGAGGTTGCATCAACACTCTTCACTGTTGCTATGCCGGGGAGGTGCAGACCGGAAGTCAAGGTGCAGAAAGTCAATACTTCTCAAATACACCACGCTCGGGCTGGTTGTAACTGGTTTCTCCTGAGCCTTTGTAACCTCTCGGTATCCACTATTCTCAGGAACTGATGGCTGCTGCTTGATTCGGTTTGGTCAATTTTATGTCAAGTCTGACTGTGGGTCATTTTGAATGTATAATTTTGGGCCCGTGGTCACTTAACCACACTGAGCATTTGCTGCTTGAAATCTATCTGTTGACTTTATTACCACTCTATAAAACGTGAGAACGGTGCAGTCAATTTTTATTCTGCACTCATAACTCCCAAACCTTTCTCCTCGAATCTCGCCTTCACTGAACCACTGTAGTGGTTCACTGCAATCAAGTCGATCTCAGCTTGATAAACCAGCATCTGCAGACATCTCCAAAGTGCACGGACATCCTCATAACTGACCATGCGGCTCTCTCGATCTGTAGAATGTACGTGAGGTGGGGCAGGCTCCTCAAACCCTGTCCTTTCCAGCCCATAGTAGAGAGAGTCTCCTCACATAAGGAGGTTTTGAGGCAATACCAAAACCAGGAGCACACTCACAAATCTGAAGGGAAATTTGGAGAAACTCCTTTACGCAGAAAATGTTGAGAATGTGAACTTTGAACCACAGTGTGTCATTAAAACGAGCTGCACAAACGCACTTGGGGGAAGCTGGATAAAACTAGATAAAAGAAAAATGTTGATATGGTGAAATGAAGTGTGCAGCATCAACACTGATGAGAGCTGGATGAGCCAACAATCTATTTCTGTGGTGTACTGTCTGTGTAATTCTATGTAACACTTCTTCACGTAATCCGAGGTCTCAGGTTTGCTGGAGGGCATCCAAGATCAATGCAGCCGGAAGACTAAGCCCTTGGAAAATACCAAAAGGTTCCACCCAGAAGGTGGGACGAGATAGCTGCTCACCCTTTACAAATTGACTCACTTTGAGGTGCCCAGGGAAAATTGACTACTTGCCAATTTGATGGCAACTTGGGAAGCTGCCAAGCAGAAAACGAACAGAATGGCACAGAAGGCCAGGAGGCATTGTTATATTGAACAACATTGCATTTAGAGCACAAATGGAAATTGATGGAGAAATGCAACAGATCTGTCAACACCTGTGTAGAGAAAGCATAGTTAGACAGAGGGCTTGAGCTTTAGAGACAAGCTGAATAGGCTGGGACTGTTTTCCTTACAACATCGGAGCCTGAGGGATGACGTTATAGAGGTTTGGAAGATCATGACGGGCATGGATAGGGTTAGTAGCCAAAGTTCTTTTCCCAGGCCACATGAGTCCATAATTACAAGGCATAGGTTTAAGGTGAGTGGGGAAAGATTTAAGAGAGACCGAAGGGGCAGCTTTCTCACACAGAAGATGGTGTGTGTATGGAATGAGCTGCCAGAGGAGGTGGTAGAGACAGGTTCAATTATAACATGTAAAAGGGGAGATGAATAAAAAGTGTTTAGAGGGATATAGACCAAATGTCGGCAAATGAGATTGGATCAGTTTAAGATAATCGGTTGGCATGGATGATTGAACCCAAGTGTCTATTTCCATGCTTTATGACCCTATAAAATTTCAAGTCCAGTGCCCCTTCTTCAGAACATTATATTACGTTGTACGTTGTATATTGTATACAGGTTAGTTCTGTTGACTGGTTTGAGAAGTAGAATGATGCCACCAGCATGGTTTCAATTCCTGCACCGGCTAAGGTTGGATACAGGAATCTCCCTCTCAACCTCTCCCCTCCCCTGAGGTATAGTGACCCTCATATTAAACCATCATCAGTTGTCTTTCTCTACTGAAGGAGCAGTGCTATGGTTTGGCAAGACTATGATGGCTTTGCCTTTTTCACGGCTCACAAAGTGACTATTCATACTAGCTTTTTAAGCTGATCATCGCACAAGCCTTTTGTCACACTGCTTCATAATTATAAAATTATCACTCTGGCTTTCAAAATCCTTCCATTGCTTCAGCATTGAGGCACATCAAGTCACCGAAATCCTCAAGTTCTGAAATTTCCTTCCTTTGTGTCTCAATGTCGTTCCACTTGAGGCACTGAGAGATGATTTCTCCTGTCAAGGAAATCTAGATTACAGAAGTAAAACCTCTTGTTCAATGGTCAATTATTTCAGACTGAGATTAGGAATAATTTCTTCTTTAAGAGAGTTGTGTACATTCACAGCTCTGTGCCTCAAAGATGGATGCCTCTATATGAAGTACATGTGAGGTTTAATCACCCAGATATTTAATTGACCAGAAAATAAAATGGATTTGATCTGGATCAGATTGCACCGAATGGCAGCACTGGGTCAGGATATTCCTATTTGTTCTGACATGATCCTTGTTCCAGGTGCTTATTAAAACTTACCTCTTTGACCTGGTCTTTGGTCACCTGGACGGATACTACCAAAAATGGCTTAGTGCCAAATTCATTGGATACATCTAAAAGTGCTTTGGGATGCTTTACTCTGTTAAATATGTTACATAAATGTAAGGCTTATTGAGCAGGGCAACAAGGGAAGGTGCAGGAAATGAAGAGCTGGTAGGAGATCGAGAAGCAGAGTTCAGAGGAAGGGGAGTAAGAGATCCATGGACAACTATCAGAATCATATTGGTTGGGAGAGGAGCCAGGAAATTAGACTGAGTTTAGCTTTGGTGGGAGTACTGAAGTCTGTGTTGTAGCAGCTGGTATGGGGGAGTGTGAGCTCACAGCAATGAGTAGAAGGAGTGACAAAGATTCCTGGTAACAGTAAAGAAACCAAGATTGAAACCTGCAATGTCAGAAATTGTTAACTATTCCTGTGGAGTAATAGATGTCTTTGGTTAAGTGACAGAAGTATTTCAATATTCAATAGGTTTTCCTAAATTGTGTAGATTTTCTCAAAGCCAACATTAGATCCTGAAAATTAGGTTCTTGTTTCTGCTAAAACTGAACTCCCCTCTGCTCATGTACTCCCACAAATCAGCAGCCAACTGTGATAGAACTGAAATCAAAGAATCTCACAGAATCCTTACAGCAAAATACAGGCCATTCAGCCCATTATGCTGCACTGGGTCGCTGAATGAGGTTCTGACTACTATTACTTCACTTTCACTCCGTAACCCTGTTAATTCTTCCTTTCCAGAGCACAATCCAACTTTGTTTTGACTATCTCAATTGGAACTGCCTCCGACATAACTCCAGGAAGATTCTTTCATACATTAGCCACCCTCTGCATTGTGATGCAAACTGTCCAATTCACACATTGTAACATAATTTTCTTTAGAGTTTGGATTTTAAACCAGTGACATATGGGCTTTGGTTACTTTGTGATGGGTCAGTCTTTCCAAAGCCATAACTTTAAACCTGTATGCATCACACAGCAGGACAGCTTGAGTGTCAAATGAGGTTTGTTTATACTGTGGAGGTTTAAGATGTGATAGAGGAAACACGAAGCCTTTAACTGTAGCAGAATCTCAGATGAGCCAAGTTTTTTCAAAAAATATTTCAAAACCTTTTGGGTTCAGTTCACAAGAAACCTGAATAATGGTCAGAAGTAAGCAGTCTCTCCTAGAATGGAGATTACCTAAAATAGTTAGTGGAGGTTGCAAAGGGGTTTCAGGGCAATCCAGGCAAGTGGAATACATGGGAAAACACCTGGCAGATGCAGCATAACATGGGTAAATATGAAGTTATGCCCTTCAGTGTGAAAAGCTGAAAAACAGCGTATTATTTAAATAGCGATCGTGGGGAGGTGCCGGTGTTGGACTGGTGTGGAGAAGGTCAGAAGTCACATGACACCAGGTTGTCATCCAACAGGTTTATTTGAAATCACAAGCTTTTGGAGCACTGCTCCTTCATCAGGTAAAATGACCACTTCATCTGATGAAGGAGCAGCGCTCTGAAAGCTTGTGATTTCACATAAACCTGTTGGACAATAACCTGGTGTTAGAACATAGAACATAGATCATAGAACATTACAGCGCAGTACAGGCCCTTCAGCCCTCGATGTTGCGCCGACCTGTGAAATCAATCTGAAGCCCACCTAACCTACACTATTCCATTATCATCTATATGTTTATCCAACGACCATTTAAATGCCCTTAAAGTTGGCGAGTTACAATTGCTGCAGGCAAGGCATTCCATGCCCTTACTACTCTCTGAGTAAAGAATCTACCTCTGACATCTGTCCTATATCTATCA
>JAHRHZ010000223.1:7074132-7196849 GCA_024137785.1 Ginglymostoma cirratum | reverse complement strand
TCAAGCAGCATCATAGGAGCTCCTATGATGCTGCTTGACCTGCTGTGTTCATCCAGCCCCATGCTTGTTATCTCGGATTCTTCAAAACAGGCACAAAGCACTGGAGAGATTTCCAGTCTGCCAGGCTGTAATACCTTTATTAGTTTTATTGGGCTCCCACAACCCCATTCAATGGACTGGCTACCCCTAACTCTAAATCCCCTGCTCAGGTGTCTTGGTGAGTATTATTCAGAGACTTTGGAGCTGGAATTCTATTTCCTACTCACTGGGATATTGTGGAGTGTCACTCAAGATTCCACTGCCCCCACGACTTTGGCTCTGAGACAGGAATGCTAATGTTAAGCTAAAGGCTTGCCTCGGGACACATGGTAAAGTACATGCAAAAGTGACACATTGATATGGAAGTGCTCTTTGAAGGACAGATTAGAAAAGCTTTAGTTTGGATCTCAATTTGCAGAACTGTTTCATGCTGGTACCAGCCACCCGAAACAAGAAAATATTCTGTTCCCCAAGCGCTTACACTCCTCATCTTGATGATTACAGAGACAAAAAAAAACCATTGAATCTATTGTACTACATGCAACACAGAAGCTCATACAAGTGTGAAAACGTGAATCAGTTCTGAGATTTATTATTCACATAATCTTTCTGAGAAGATTGCTAAAACCCAATAATCCAATTTTTCCTCTTGGCTTTATGCTGGTCCCATTCCTTTGTTGTCAGCAGCATCCTAGCTGTTATTCCACCCCTTGTACAACTTACCCTCCGCCTTTCCACCCCCTACCACGACTCTCTTGATGCTCCTCAGACCCTAAAAGTGCCACAGCAGTTAACCAAAACCGAACTATGCTGAAGACTTTGTGTGAAGCTTGCTCGTGGGGCATGTGATAGTAATGTGTGTGTCTTCAGGAAAAATAACGCTGCGTGTCACTCCTATGGGCAAGCTTCAATGAATGTGAGTTACAAAGACAGAAAGAGGCTGTGTGCTTTATGATCTGAAGGCTCCTCATCTCATTCTTAGAGTAAGCTAACAATGGTGAGCTGTTTAGTATTCCAATGCTGCTCAGCGACTATCCATATCAACAGCCCAGCAGAACTTTAAGTAGTGCACATTGTAAGAGCTCAAGAAGTGATTTCAATGCATTTTTTTGAGTGTGTATGGCTTCACCACTTAAAAGATTTATAAATTCCTTATTTCATACTGAATCAAAGATGGCTATCAGGTAAAATTACTCTGCTGTTCCTCTTCCTCTGATTATTCAGAGATTCTTTAGTCTCTTCAATTTTGAAGGAAAGACGTTCCCGTCTAAATCAAACAATTCCTTCAGGTATTTAATGTAGCATTACCACTGATCTTGGTGGGAAGGAGTGCAAAAAGATCTTGCAGCTAAAAACTGGGTTACCATGAAGATCTGTAGGCCTTCACCATCTGCAACTTTCAAAGGAAAATTGGATATTTTCTTCAGAAAACAAGCAGAGAAGTAAACAGCGGCAAATGGGGTGTTTTATTGGACAATTCTTTTAAAAGGATGGCCCAGGCAGGGGGGCCTGAATAGTCTCTCAACAACACCATTTACTCTAATTTGTTTGTCTGCTTGTTCAGTACAGGTACTGACTGAAAAATCATTTAGAGTCGAAGAGTCACAGAGATGTGCAGCACGGAAACAGATCCTTCAGTCCAACCCGTCCATGCCGACCAGATTTCCACAATTAATCTTGTTCTATTTGCCAGCATTTGGCCCTCCCTGTTCATACATCCATCCAGATGTTTTTACATGCTGTATTTGTACCAGCCTATACCACTTCGTCTGGCAGCTCATTCCATACACACACCGCCCTCTGTGTGAAAAAGTTGCCCCTTAGGTTCCTTTTAAATCTTTCCCCTCTCACCTGAAACCTATGCTCTCTAGTTTTGGACTCCCCTACCCTGGGGAAAAGACCTTGTCTATTTACCCTACCTATGCCCCTCATGAATTTATAAACCTCTCTAAGGTAATTCCTCAGCCTTCAACACTCTAACTTACAAATAAATGTCTTCCAACAAAAAATTGGGACTATGGAAGCCAGTGACTTCATCCCATACAACGTGCAAAATTCATTTTCAAGCTGTCAACTCTATGCCACTCCACTGTCAATGCTGTAATTGTACCAGCCTACACCACTTCCTCCGACAGTTCATTCCGCACACACACCACCCTCTTTGTGAAAAAGATGCTCCTTAAGTCCCTTTTAAACCTTGCTTCTTTCACCTGAAACCTATGTGCTCTAGTTTTGGACCCCCCCAACCCTGGGGAAAAGACCTTGTCTATTTACCCTATCCATGGTCCTCCTGATTTTATGAGCCTCTATAAGGTAACCCCTCAGCCTCCAATGCTCTAAGTTACAACTAAATGTCTTCCAACTAAATATTGGGAATGTTGAAGCTAGTGACTTTATCCCATGCAACGTGCAAAATTCATTTTCAAGCTGTCAACTCTATGCCACTCCACTGTCATTAGCTGATTAGAGTATTTGGTTGTGGCATGAGCTTATACCCACATGTGTGCTTCATCATCAAGACCATCCACTCCCAGGTCTGTATTTGCCTTGGCCTCACCTCACCTCAACTGATGGAAGCCTCAATCATGTCTTTCCCTCTTCTAGGCTTGAATACTCCAGAAATCTCCTGGACAACCTCCTACCCTCCATCCTCCAGAAATTCATTCAAAACTCTACTGTCCATATCCTACTTCTCATCAACACCCATTCATCCTCCAACATTGACTAATGGCACAACATTTGCAAGGCTTTCATTTAAAAATTCTCATGCATATATTTTCAAATCCTTTCATGACTTCACCTGGCCCTATTAAGGAAAATTGTTGTCTTTTTTCATAACACTAAGATGACTTATTTCCCCAAGTCGTTTAGGGAAGTGAAGGACTAATGTGCTTGTCACTGGGCTGTTAATCCAGAGACACAGGTAATGTTCTCGGGAACCAGATTCAAATGCCACAATGGCAGATGGTAGGATTTTAATTCAATAAATATTTGGAATTAAGAGTCCAATAATGGCCCTGAATCCATTTTTGATTGTCAGGAAAAACCCATCTGGTTCACAAATGTCGTTTAGAATCCTTACTTGATCTGGCCCACGTATGACTCCAGACCCACAGAAATTATAGGCCAGTGAGCCTTATATCAGTGGTATGAAAATTATTGGAGAAGATTCTTAGACATAGGATTTACTTGCATTTGGAGAAAGTCAACTTATTACAGATAGTCAACATGGCTTTATGTGGGTGAGGACTTGTCTTACAAACTTGATTGAGTTTTTTAAGGAAGTGACAAAGATGATTGATGAGGGTTAGGCAGTGGATGTTATATACATGGATTTTAGCAAGGCCTTTGACAAGCTACCTCATGGTAGACTGGTCCAGAAGATCAAATCACATGGAGTCCATGGTGAGTTGGCAAGTTGGATACAAAATTGTTTAGCGATAGAAGACAGTATGTTGTTATGGAAGCATGTTATACCGTCTGAAAATCTGAAAACAACGGTGTTCCACAAGGATTATTCCTGGGACCTCTGTTATTTATAACATATACATAAGTGGTTTGGATGAAAATGTCAGCGGCCCGATTAGTAAGTTTTCAAAAATTAGCCGTGTTGTCTATAGTGAGGAAGGATATCAAAGGCAACAGCAGGATATAGATCAGCTGGAAAGTTGGGTGGAGAAATGGCAGATGTAATTTAATCTGCTCAAGTGTGAGGTGGTGCATTTTGGGAGGTTGAATGCAAAAGGAAACTATACTGTAAATGGCCAGACTCTGATGTGCAAGATGACAGCAGCGTGACAGGGCTGTGCGTGGGCTCTTGCCCGGGGCCCATCCGCTCCCATCTGCTTTCCTTCTTTGTTATACGTTGCTTCTGCTCTTTTCTTTCACTTTATTTTTACTTTCAGTCCTTTTTACTTCTTTTCTGTGGAGGTTGGTCGACAGCAAGTGCAGCAGCAAGAGTGAGCCGCGTGCGGACTGGCAGATGTGGCTTCTCTTGGCGATTGGAGGCAGCGGCAGCAAAGACGTTCCCCCAGCAACAGGAGGCCAACTGTATTGAGTTCATTCTCCCACCATTCGGGGCCTGTGGCAGTGGCAGCAAAGCTGCTCCAGTGATCAGGGTTGGTGGCATTGCTGGAAGTGGTGGTATCAGCAAGACGACATCTGCAGATGAAGCGGGACACATGGGCCAGCAGTGGCCTAGCCTGGTAGCGGTGCCAGGGATCCTTGGATGAGGGGTGAGTGTGGGTTCGGTGATGTGAAGAAAGTGGGCTGAGCGGCAAAGAAATAGTGCCTAAAGTGGGGCAACTCCTACGTTGATGAGTCTTGTGCAGACGGTAGTGAAATGCTGGAAGTGTCCCTTGAGGCTAGGTGCCGGTATGGAATGGGTCAGAAAGACTGACAGTCTAAACTTTTTATTTCTTCATGTTTCTAATTTATTCTTATGGCCTATAACACTCGACTATTTACTTCTTTAGTTTTCTAATGTTTTTATTTCCTAAGAATTTGATCTTAAATATCTATATGTAGGTTGCTTTGTTTCTAAGATGACGCTGTAATGCGGTGACTGTAAACGTTTCACAGCACTTTCTTGAATACATGTGACAATAAAGTTAATTTGATTCAATTCAGGAACTTGATATACAAAGTGACCTTGGGACCCAAGTCCATATCTCCCGAAAGTAGCAACACAAGTGGTAAGGTGGTAAAGAAGGCATATGGCATACTTTCCTTCATCGATTGGGGCATTGAGTAGAAAAGTTGGCAAGTCATGTTGCAATAGTAGAAAGGCCACGTTTGGAGTTCTGTGTGCAGTTCTGGTCTCCACACTGTAGGAAGGAAGTGAAGGCCCTGGAGAGAATGTAGAAGTCATTTACCAGGATGTTGCCTGGATTGGAATGTATTAGCTATCAGGGAACGTTGGACAAACTTGGATTTGTTTTCATGCGAATTTCCGAGGTTGGTGGGGGGTGACCTGATAGAAGTCTATAAAATGATGATTGGCGTGGAAAAGGTAAACAATCAGCATCTCTTTTCCAGGGTAGAAGAGTCAAATACTCAGGGATATAGATTTAAGGTGAGTGGGAAAAGTTTAAAGGATATGTGTGAGGAAAGATTTTTACGCAGAGGTTAGTAGGTGCCTGGAATGTGCTGGAAGGGGAGATAGTAGAAACAGATATGATAACAATGTTTAAGAGGTATTTACACAGACATATAAATAGCAGGGAATAGACAAATATTGACCACGTGTAGGCAGATAGGATTAGTTTAGAATGGCATCATAGTCAGCGCAGACATGGTAGATCGAAGGCTCTACTGTTCTATACTGTGTGTTTCAGGGGATTCAAAGAAAGAATTGGTTCATCTTGAACTAAGCAATAAGGAAGGTTCAATTACTTTGTTAGTGTAATCTACCGACTATGAACTCAAGGCAATAATGCAGAGGATTATAATGCAAGGAAATTGCAGGGAGGTGTAAGTGTCATAGAGTAGTTATAATGGGGAACTCCAATGACCTATTTGTGGACTGAGATCGTGGTGGAGTGGTTGTCCAAAATACAGTATGTGGACCAGAGTTTCAAGATTGTGTTCATGAGAATTGCCTACACCAGTATGTGTCTTGTACAACAGGAAAGGAGGCACTGCTAGACCTGGTGCATGGGAATGAATGAGCCAAGAAGGACAAGTTACAATGGTGTAATATTTTGGAGTCCGCATTCATTGCACTACAGGACTTAAGGAGATAGTAGAAAATGAAATGTCAATCCAAAGTTGGAATGGTCAACAGGTGGAGAGCTGATCTCAATGGGGCAAGAACAGAGCTGGGCCAGATAGATATAAGCAAAGGTTGGTGAGAGAAATAACAGTTGAACCTCCAAAAAGGAAATGGTTCAAGTGCAATCAGCTATAGTCTCTCAAAAGGGAAAGATAGAATGAACAAATTGAGAGCAAAAATGAAAATTAAAATAAAACAAACAAATAAATAAATAGAATGTTTCCATGCCGTCTAATAAAATTTTCATAAAGTGTGGAAACTGGCCATTCTGCCCAAAAAGGCCACACCAACTCTCCAAAGAGCATCCCACCCAGACTCACAGCCCCTCCACTATGCCTGTAACCCTACATTTCCATGGCTAATCCACCTAATTGACACATCCCTGGACGCTATGGGCAACTTATTACGACCAATCCACCTAAACTACACAGCTTTCAACTGTGGGAGGAAACCCACACAGACACAGGGAGGACATGCAAACTCCACACAGACAGTTGCCGAGGATGGAATTAAACGCAGGCCCCTGGTGCTGTAAGGCGGCAGTGCTAACCACTGAGCCACCATGATAGAAAGCTGCACAATTAACACATTAATACAGCCTATTTACAGCAGAGATTCAGCAAAGTGCAGACTCAAAGTAACTCCAATCATGGTGAACATAGTTTTGTTTTTTTTTAACATTTTACAGTTATTTGTGAAGACACCCAGAAAATTTTAAAACTACGCACAGAAAATACATTTTTAATTTTAAATTAAGATAAAAAGAAAAATGATAGGATTTGTGTAACAATACAGCTGACATGTCAGGCCAAATACTGACACAAACCTTGCAAAATATCTGTGAATCTTTCAGCTCAAAACGACTCAGGACAAAATTTCTTGTTTGCTTTTGCTTTGAAATCGTAAGATATTTGCATTAAGAATTTTTAAGGATTGTTGCCGGATAATTTTCCATTTGTGTCACTACAACACGATCTAACCAGCAAACAATCCCATGTGACAGCCTGATTCATTCTTCCCAGCACAAAGTTAAATGCACTTTTTCTGGCATCTTCCTAAGCAACTGATGAATACACCTCATCACACACCGTGGTTCAGGGGCCCAAATGCCTCTCCACTCAAAACAGTAACTTGTGTACACCAATCCATATTTGCTAAACAGAAAATAACTATGCTTTCCCTTGCTTAGTCATTGTGTCAGGTTTCATTTTGCAAAATGCAAAATCAATCTTCATTTCTAACATTGCCGCTGTTGTTCTACATTAGTGACTTTCATTCGGTTAGTTTGCTGATGTACTTATGAGAGGTTTATGGTAGTAAATGCAGTTGAGCACCAAGTTGAATGCAGAACATTCAGAGGTGGGATAAAAAAAATCAAATAAGTGAAACAAAGAGGATCATGAAAAAAAGACTGGCAGCTAACATAATAGAAATCCCAAAGACTTCCATGGGAAGGTCAGTTATAAAACAGTGGCAAAATGATGAGCAGACCCAATTAGGGGCCAAAATGGGCTGAATGCAAGATAAAAACCAACAGAACTGGAGATACTGTAAATCACAAACAAAAGCAGAAATTGCTAGAAAGGTTCTGCAGGTCTGGTCGCATCTGTGGAGAAAAATCAGAGTTAACATTTCGGGCCAAGTGACCATTCCTCAGTTCTGAGGAAAGCAAGATGAAAGCAAGGCTGAGATTTCACATGATCTATCTCTATCTGCAAGGCAGATAGTCCCCATGTCATGGTGACAAAGGAGGAAACTCAGCCATTAGAAGGGTCTAAAGTTGATAAAGATGTGGTATTAGATTAGCAATCTGTAGTTAAAGTCGAACAGATATTGGAGCTGGATGGAATGCATCGAATTGGAATTGCAGAAGCACTAATCTTTCACTCTTGACTCAATTTTGAGGTAGTACCAGAGCACTCGAGAACTGCAAAAATGACACCTTTGTTTAAAAAGATAATCCCGGGAATTATACGTCAGTCAATTTAGTTCTGGTGTCGGGGAAACTACTAGAAACAATTATCTGAATAGAATTAGTCATTACATGGAAAAAATGTGGATTAATGCAGAAGGGTCAGCATTGAGTTGTCAAAGGAAAGTTGTTTCTAACAAACTTACTGCCATTTTTTATGAAGAGTTAACGGGGGTGTTTAATGAAAGGAAGGATGTTAATGTGGCATGCATGGACTTGCGAAGCAAATTTGATGCGTGCTGCATAACAGAAGAAAGTGAGGAAGTCACATGCTGTGGAATAAGAGAGGCAGTAGGAACAAGGTTACAAAACTGGCTCAGTGATAGTGAACAATAAGTGTTGTTCAATCAGCATTTTTGGGGATTGGAGAAAGGTTTGTAGTGGAAATCCCCAGGGATTTTTTTAAACAAATTATGCTGATGACCTAGATCTTGTGCATGCCACAAAACTTAGGAAGATTGTAAACTTCAAGGAGGACAGTGTGGAACTTCAAAAACACATTGACAAATTGGTGGAGTAAACGATTCAGTGGCAGATGAAGTTGAATGCATAGAAATGTTAAGTGATATGTTTTGGTAAAAGGAACAAGCAGACACAATATAAAATGAAGAATACTATTCTGAAGGAGCAGCAGACTTGGGTTTGCAGGTGATAAAATCCTGAATGGTACCAGAGAGACCTGTTAAGAAAACACACAGTAATCCAAACTTTATCAGTAGGGGCATGTAGTGGTACAGCAGGGAGGTTATGCTAGAACCTGTATAGGACATGTGTTAGACCTCAGCTGGAGTATTGTTCTGGGCACCATACTTCAGAAAGAAGTGAATGCATTGAAGAAAGTGCAGAAGAGGTTTACAAGAATGATTCCAGGAGTGAGAAACTTCAGTGACGAGAATAGATTAGAACTATTTTCTTTGGAGAAGAAATGCTCAGAGGACATCTGATTGATGTTTTCATTATCATAGGAGATTTTGACAGAGAAGATATGAAGAAACTGCTCCTACTTTTAAAATGATTGAGAGCCAGACCGCTCTGACGAAGAATCACTATGGAATCAAAACATTAACTTTGTTTCTCACTCCTCAGATGCTGCCAGACCTGTTGAGTTTTTCCAGAACTTTTGTTTCAATTTGAGAACCAAAGGGCACCTTTTCAATGTGTATCTCAAATGCAAAGTAAGTAAATATTCCTTCACACAGTGATTGGTGTGGGTTTGCAAAGCACTGGCTGGAATTGAGATGGAGGCAGGTAAAAATGAGGCACTAAAGACAGCATTAAATGATTATTTACATCAGAACAATTGGCAGGGTTTTTGGGAGAAGGCAGAAGAGTGGCTCCAAGCCAAAATGCACAGAGAGCTGGTGCAGACACAATGGACTGAATGGCCCCACGTTGCCCTGTAACAATTCTATGGTGTAGAACGAAGTATGAGTGATAATTATACCAGGACCTTGAACAGATGCCTATTGGTGTTATCCTAAATGTTTTAAGGTTTCAATAGAGCTCTGTGGCTCAAACTCAAGTGCACCAGCTGTCTCTAGCTACCCAGACTCAATTCCACTGGTTGTAAATTAGACCTGGAATTGTAACTTGTAACTTGGCCGCTTTGATGAATAATATCGTGAGCAGATTCCAGCTGGGATCCCTCCATGTTTGCCGTTAGCCCAGCCTGTCAAAGGTTGCGAAATTCATGGCTCCTTGTTGAATGTACGCAACTGTTGATCTGCTGCCAGCTTAAGAGACAGTCTTACCACCTAGGATTATATAACAGTTGGGCAATTATTTTTATTGAGTGTCCAAAGCTTGTCCATTAATCAACGCTCTGTAATGACAGCACAGTAATGACATGGAAGTAAGAAGCTTTATCTTTTAACCTTTTGGGACGAGTAAACATCAGAGAGTAAACATCTTCGATATTAATTGCCCATTTATGGGTAATTTTCAGGCATGCTTGGCAGATTGCCCCATGTTGACTAATTTTTTGTGAAGATCTTTGATTATCCAATAATAGATTTGAAGATATTCAACCAGCTTCCCCTCATTTAGCTTCAGAAATAAATGTCGATGGAACTCATCCTTTTAGGTCTCTATGGCTAATGTGATATGTAGATTTGAACTCAGCTCCAACTTTGAGAAGACAATAGTGTGCAATTACCTTTTATATTTGGGTGTCTGCTGACTCTGAGCCAGTGATTTACTCTGCCATAAGCTTAAAATGTCAAAAATTTTATTGATATGTTTCCACTATCTGTATCATAACAGCTGGTGAAGTCATATCTGAAGGAAATTAATGTGAACCCACAACTATTGCCAAGGGAATTGACTCTTCCAGCTGATGCTCAGGATAGGGCCCCCTCATGATCAAATAAACTATCCCTTAGTGACTGCTTAGTTTATTAATCATGAGACTTTGAGTTGATGGTGGCAAGGGAGCTGGAAATATAAGGAGGATATATAATGTTGTTGCCCATCTTGAGTAAAACAATAACATGGGCTATTCTCCAGTCTTCTGGGCCTCACTTATGGCTAAAGAGGATACAAAGATTTCTGTCAAGGCTTCAGCAATCTCCTCACTTGCCTCCTTCAGTATCAGGATAGATCACATCTGGCCGTGGGGACCTATCTATTTTAATGTTTTTCGAGACACACAACACCTCCTCCTTCTTTATGTTGACATGTTTTAGAGTATCAACAAACCCCTCTCTAAACTTACCATCATCCACATCTTTCTCCTTGTTAAACATTGATATGATGTAAGCATTAAGGACCCCACCCACTTCTTCTGGTTCCACAAATTCCCTCATTTGCCCTTGAGTGGATTTACCTTTTCCCTAGATTTTGGAATGAATGAATGATTTTACTATCACGTGTATTTTACAGTGAGAAAAAGCAGTGAAATACAGGGAAAAGCTTTTTCATTGTTGCCACGATCAGGCAATATTTTGAATAGATTTAAGTACATGAGCAAAAATAGATAAACTATAGCTCAAAGAGCCTTCATCAGTCCTGAGCCAGCTCTTCATCACCTCCATCCCTCCTCCACTGCCTCGTCGCTGTCTACACCAGATCCAATCAATGTTGAAGTTGATGATCGTCAGGGGCCATCTTTTGCTGCTGGGCCAATTCTTCTCTACCACCGCCTCCCTGCTGCCTGCACTGGCCCCTCCAATGTCAGAGTCTCATCTCTCGCTGCTGACCCCACCTCACTAATGTCACTGTGATGCCCTTCTGCCATTGCTTCTCTGCCGCCTGCACCAGATCCAGCCAACGATGGAGTCACCGATCCCCAAGAGCCATGTTTTACCGCTGGCTTTCACTCTAGTTACCCTCTTGTTCCTCTTTCTGCAGTAGTGCAATGGTCTTCTAAATCAGAAATGGCACCCCATTTTCCTTTTTCCCCTTCCTATTTCCTCTGACCACCTTGCAACCTGGCATGTTAAGCATAGGACCTGCCCTTCCTTAAGCAGGTCTCCATTATTGCCACAACATAATCCCAAGACAAACTGCACTTGTAACTTCTTCATTTTCTGAACTACACCACATGTATTCACACATATAGTGTCACCATGATTTAGAATAAATTGCTTTTTTCCTTACTTTGAATCCACACATCAACTTATTATTCTCTATTCTAGCGCTATCTTTCTCTCCCAGCATTTTTGCATTCTTGAATTACATTCTGATAGACTGTCCTCATTCCCACAACTAATCCAGCCTGTGGAGGGACCATCTTCTCTGTGCCATATCCCAGCCCACCCTCCGGCACCATCTTTCCAGCCACATACTCATCTCCTTTGTCTTTCTACTTCTGTACTTAATTGCACGTGATACTGGGAGTAATATGTGGGCGGGAGGGTGGGGGTGTTGGGAGGTTGACACTTTCGCTTGCTGATTTTCCACTTCACTCCTTGAATTTTGACTGCAGAACCTACATCTCCCTTCCTACCTATGTGGTTTGTACCATCGTGGATCATGACCTCTAGCTGTTGGCCCTTCCCCCAGAAGAATGTCCTGCAGTCTCTCTCTGTCATCCTTCATTAAGGGAATGACATTGATGGCTGTACAAGTGCCACTCTGTTCTCCGAAAGACTCTTCTATCAATACTGCCTCCCCACTCTTCTTCCTTCCCTTCTGTTTAGCTGGGCCACAGATGGTGCCACTGACCTAGTTCTTGTTGCATTCCTCCAAGGATCCATCACCTTCACTGGTATCCAGAATGGAATGCTGTTCAGGGAGCAGAATGGCTGTGTGCTGCCATACCACCTGTCTGTTTCTTTTGGATTGCTTCGCAATCCATTCCCTACCTGCCCTGCTCACACACCTATGGTGAAATGTGACCACTTCTTGGAAAATGCTATCCACATTGTTCTCTGCCTCATGGATGCAGGTCAGTGACTCCAGCTGCTGCCTGAGCTCTGAAACCTGGAGCTTGAGTTCATCCTCAGACCTGTGACCCTCATATGAAGACAACAGGCATTTACATACACAGAGCAGGATTGAACGTTGTTTCAACCCCTGTCACTATGCATTCTTGAAAGTGGGAATACACAAATATAGCCTTTTGTCCAGTCTGCTGTCTTTGTTCACTGTCTGAGATTGTCCCAGAAGACAAGAAGTTCAGTTTCTTGGCCATTTTCCCCCTTTAAGCTCTCTTGACACTAACAATCATCGAATTTACAGTGCAGAAGGATGCCTTTCAGCCCATCATGTCCACACTGACCCTCTAAGCAGCATTCTACTCAGACCCAGCCCACTACCTCATCCCCATAAGCCACATTTACCATGGATAATTAACCTAGCCTACATACCTCTGAATACTACGGGCAATTTAGCATGGCCAATCCACCCAAACTGCACATCTTTGGACTGAAGGAGGAAACCGGGACACCCGGAGGAAACCCAAACGAACACAGGGAGAATGTGCAAACTCCACACGGACAGTCACCCGAGGGTGGAATTGAACCCAGGTCCCTTGCACCGTGAGACAGCAGTGCTAACCACTTTTCATCATAAGACATTCCAGAGACTGACTCCTCTCTCTCTCTCTCTCTCTCTCTCTGCACCCCCCCACCACACCCTCTCCCCAAACAGCCACTGAATTTGCAGCTTCAGTCAGTTTTTGTCCGTGTGACCCTTTTTTCGAAGTATGTAGTAAATGAATGTCAGTGATTATGTAGTAATTAAAGTTTCATAGATTCTACATAATCCAGGATTATGATCGGTGGTCATGAACATGCAAAACTGAGTGAGACAGAATCAGTCTCGCAGGGGAGATATTGGATGAGCTCGATAGAAAGGAAGTGGAGGCTGAAGATGACAATGTTAGAATGAACAAGTTTGAAGGTTTTTTAAAGATGGGCTGAAGGGTTTTGGCAACAATGAGAGGCTGGTATGTCAAAGTTTTATAGTGCTGCAGAGGGAATAAGCAGCCTTGGCTTGTGCATAAGACACAGGCCTTGAAATACATCTCATCAAACAGGATTGCAAACATATCCCAAATGGATGTTGTTATCCATTGAAGGTGGAACACTCCCATCTCATTAGCATTGTCAGATTTAATGCCAAAGTCCCTGAGGGGAAGTGTGCTAAGCCACTGCAAAATCTGATCTTCAAAATTACACTGCAGAATGATTATTATATTCACCTATAATTTCTTTGTCTTTTATTTTAATAGGTTGACATCTCCATTAAGGATTGAACAAAGCACTCAGCATTTGAGTCTTTTCATAAGGCCGGTCCCAAAAGCACAAAACGTTTTTATTTTTTGGTTGCATTCCTTTCCATAATGAGGTGGGAGCAATATATTAGTTGACGAATGAACACAAGATAAAATCTACAATATCTTTTCCTCATTTTGTCATCTGGTTGATAATTAATGGTGGAATATATTAATGTAATTATTTATGTTAGATAAGCATAATTCTCAATGAAGAATATTCTGGTGGAGTACAGCTCTGGTTAAAAACAAACTGCAGAGAACACATAATTCAATCAACATAGCGTGACCTCGAACAGCAGTAACTTGTATTTGGATAATCCCCTTAACATAGTGCTGTACAGAGAATAGAGGAGCAGATGTCAAATAGTGAATTAAAGCTATGATTATAAGCGCTGTTCCAATCTCTTCAGACAGCAGCTGCCACTATTCTTTCTACTGTTGCCAGTTAGTCTAACACATCTTTCATTTCTCCATTTTACCCTTCTCCGTTTTACTGTGTATTTTGCGCGGCATCATCCTTTCAGGACAGAGACAAGGAGAATTATTTTTCTCTTAAAGGATTAGGAACTCCTTGATTATTTTTATATAGAAATCTAGGAACTCGCAATAGGAGTAGGCCTTTCAGCCTTTCAAGTCTGCTCTGTCATTCAAAATGATCATAGTTGATCATCCAACTCGGTAACCTCTTCCCACCTTCTCTCCATAACCTTTGATATCTTCAGTCCTAAGAATCAAATCTACCTGCTTCTTAAAAACATTCAAAGTTTTGGTCTCCACTACTTTTCTTGGCAGACAGTTCCACAGGGTCACCACTCACGGTGGCTCAGTGGTCAGCACTGTTGCCTCACAGCGTCAGGGACTGGTGTTCAATTCCACCGCTGGTTGACTTCCTGTATGGAGTTTGCACATTCTCCCTATGTCTGCGTGGGTTTCCTCCAGTTCTGTCGCACAGTCCAAAGGTGTGCAGACTAAGTCGATTGGCAATGGAAAATGCAGGGTCACAGAGATAGGGTGGTCTGGGTGGGATACCTCTGAAGTGTCTATGTGGACTTGATGGGCTGAATGGCTTGCCTTCATGTTGTGGGGATTCTATGATTCTCTAGTTGAAGAGGTTTATCCTCATCTCAGTCTTAAGTGGCTTACCCCATATCCTTAAACTGTGACAGTTCTGGACTTCCCCGGTCATCAGGAACATCCTTCATGCATTTACCCTGTGTAGTCATGTTAGAATTTTATGGGTTTCAATGAGATCTCCTCCTCCACCAATTCTTCTAAATTCCAGCAAATATAACTAATCAAATGTCTGTTTAGTCAGTCCTGCCAGGACTCAGTGTGGTAAACCGTTTTTGCATTCCCTCCGTAGCCAGAACATCCTTCCTCAGATAAGGAGACCAAAACTGCACACAATACTCCAGATGTGTCCTCACCAATGGCCTGTGTAATTGCAGCAAGATGTCCCTGCTCCTGTACTTGAATCCTCTTGCTATGAGGGCCAGCATGCCATTTGCCTTCCTCACCCTCTGCTGCACCTGTATGTTTACTTCAGTGACTGCTAGAGTTGGGGTCCCAGATCTCGTTGCACCGCTCTCATTCCCAGTCTATCACCATTCAGATAATGATCCTGTTTTTGCTACCAAAGTGGGCAATGCCACATATACTTACTTTATATTGCATTGACCATGCATTTGCCCGCATGCTGAACTTGTACAAATCACACTGAAGTATCTATGCATCCTCCTCAAAGCTAACCCTTCCATCTAGCTTTGTACCACCTACAAACTTAGAGATATTACATTTAGTCCCCTTAGCTAAATCATTAATATATGTTATGGATAGCATTTAAGGCAGTGCAAGATAGATTTTTGTTAACCATGGGAATGAAAACTTATTGGGGCTAGATGCGTAATATGTAATATACATTATAAGGAGAAAGAAGGTAGCTAGGCAAAGGGTAGATCCATTCAAAGATAAAAGAGGAAACTTATGCATGAAGCCAGAGGATGTGGGTAATGTCCTTAACAAATATTTTTCATTGGAATTCACAATGGAGAAGGATTTGGTGAATTGTTGAGTCTAGAGAGGGACATGTTGACAATCTAGGACATGTCAATATAAAAACAGTGAAGGTGTTGGGTGTTTTGGACAACGTTAAAGCAGACAAGTCCCCTGGACCTGATGGGATCTATCCCAGAATGTTGAGGGAGGCAGGTGGGGAGATTGCTGGAGGTTTCTATGAAATCTTTGTATTCTCTTTTGCCACAAAAGAGATCTTAGAAGAGTGGAGAATAGCCAATATTGTTCTTTTGTTTAGAAGCGCAACAGGGATAATCCAGAAAATCACAGGCTGGTAAGCCTTACATTAGTGGTATGGAAATTATTGGAGAAGATTTTTAGGGACAGGATTTATTCACATTTGGAAAATTATGGACTTATAAGTGACAGGCTGCATGGCTTTATGCAGAAGAGGTCATATCTCACAAAATTGCCTGAGTATTTTGTGGAAGTGACAAAGATGATTGATGAGGGCAGAGTGGTGGATGCTGTCTGCAAGGACTTTAGCAACACATTGGACCACATCCCCCATGGCCGGTTCATACAGAAGGTGAAGTCACATGGGATCCGCTATGAGCTGGTAAGATGGATACAGGGCCGACTTAGTTATTGAAGGCAGTGAGTAGCTGTGGAAAGGTGTTTTTGACTGGAGATCTGTGGCCAGTGGTGTTCTTCAGGGTTCAGTGCTGGGACCATTGTTGTTTGTAATATATATACATAATATATACTTAAATGATTTGGAGGACAATGATTTGTAAGTTTGCAGGTGATACAAAAATAATATCTATAATCTCTCATTCTCCTCTTTGCCTTCTCCTCTCTGAACAGAACAGTCCCAACTTTGCCAATCTATCCTTACAACTGAAATTTTTCATTCCTGGATTGATTCTTTTAAACGTCTTCTGCACTGTCTCCAAAGTGACCATATCTTGCCTAAAGTGTTTTTTTTTAAATTTATTCATGGGATGAGGGTGTCACTCACCAGGCAACATTTATTGCCCATCCCTAATTGCCCAGAGGGCAGTTCAGAGTCAACCACATTGTTGTGGGCTTGGAGTCACATTCAGGCCAGACCAGGTAAGGATGGCAGTTTCCTTCCCTCAAGGACATTAGTGAACCAGATGGATTTTTCCAACAGTCAAGGATGGAATCATGGTCATAATAGATTCTTAATTCCAGATATTTTATTGAATTCTAATTCCACTGTCTAATTCCATGGCAGCAGTCGAACCAGGGTCCCCAGGACGCTATCAGGGTGTCCGGATTAACAGTCCAGCAATTATACCGTTAGGACATTGCCTCCCCAGAAGTGTACCCAAGTTAGGATGGTGAGTGATTTGGAGTGGAGCTTGCAGGTTCCAGTGTGTATTAAGACATCACTAATCACTAATCCTTTACCATCCTGGTTGGCGTTTTAATCCAGTTTGTGCATCAAATTTAATGCATTCATCTTCAAATGCCAGCATAGATTAGCAGTAGTCAACAATTTCCCTTCCGTTCTATCTTTCCTTCCAGCCTTGTAAACGCTCTCTCCCCACCCACTGGGACTAAACTACTTCAGTGCGGCCTGTCTTATTCTCGGGCACTCACCGTCTGAATTAGCAATATGAACTGAAAATTCAAAGAGGTCAGGAACATCACATCTGAATGAATTCTTTGTTTGAATTATGCTGCTCCTGTGATGCTATTTTTAGATATAAACAAGCAGGAGTCGAGCTGGCCACCTAATTTACAGTGGCAAGCAATTCCTGGAGTTGGGTTGCTGTGTGGGGGAATGATGTGGGGGGAGGGAAGGGTGTGGTAAGTGTTCATTCCAGCAAAAGAGAGTCAATAGTTATGAGGAAAGCTACTGCTACCATTGCTAGGACAGCAGGCAGCTCATGAAAACATCAGGAGGAAAAAATGACACAAAGTAGCCATATATACAGGGGAGGTGACGACCTAGTGGTATTAAAGATGGACTGTGTGTCCAGAGATCCAGGCAATGTTCTTAGGAACCAGGGTACGAATCCTGCCACGGCAAACAGTGGAATTTGAATTCAGAAACATCTGGAATTAATGATGACCATGATTCCATTGCTGGTTGTTGGAAAACCCCATCTGGTTCACTAATGCTCTTTAGGGAAGGAAACTGCCATCCTTACCTGGTCTGGCCTACATGTGACTCCAGACCCTCAGCAGTGTGGTTGACTCATAACGGCCCTCTGGGCAATAAGGGATGGGCAATAAATGCTTG
This sequence comes from Ginglymostoma cirratum, assembly GCA_024137785.1. Lineage (NCBI taxonomy): Eukaryota > Metazoa > Chordata > Chondrichthyes > Orectolobiformes > Ginglymostomatidae > Ginglymostoma > Ginglymostoma cirratum. The sequence goes on along the minus strand of JAHRHZ010000223.1, from coordinate 7,179,058 downwards.
CCTGGCCAGTGACGCCCTCATCCTGTGAATGAATAAAAAAAGAATACCAAGTTGGGGCACAGTGTTGGAACTAATATGAGACAACTTCTGAAATTACATTTAAAAAATGTGGAAACAAACTTCCCTTTTTCCTAGATAACAAGGTGTGGAGCTGGATGAACACAGCAGGCCAAGCAGCATCATAGGAGCAGGAAAGCTTGATGTTTTGGGCCTAGACCCTTCATCAGAAATGGGGGAGGTGAAGAGGGTTCTGAAATAAATAGGGAGAGAGGGAGAGGTGGGTAGAAGATAGATAGAGGAGAGGATAGGTGCAGAGGAGGCAGACAAGTCAAAGAGGCGGGGATGGAACCAGTAAAGGTGAGTGTAGGTGGGGAGGTAGGGAGGAGATGGGTCAGTCCAGGGAGGACGGACAGGTCAAGGGGGCGGGATGAGATTAGTAGATAGGAAATGGGGGTGGGGCTTGGGGTGGGAGGAGGGGATAGGTGAGAGGAAGAACAGGTTAGGGAGGCGGGGACGAGCTGGGCTGGTTTTGGGATGCGGTTGGGGGAGGGGAGATTTTGAAGCTTGTGAAATCCACATTGATACCATTGGGCTGCAGGGTTCCCAGGCTGAATATGATTTGCTGTTCCTGCAGCCTTCGGGTGGCATCACTGTGGCATTGCAGGAGGCCCAGGATGGTTTCCTAACTGCTTCTCAACAACAATGCCCTAACATGCATCGATTTTGCGTTACATGTTACAGGTCATGAACAATATACTTTTAATGGACATGCTCATAACATTCTCACAATATTACAGCAAGTGACCAGATGTTATAAAAGGCCCAGTCGCCATCTTACCGAATCCTCTTGAAGCATGTCATGCTGAAGAAATCATGCTCCAATTTATTCCGAATTGCTTAGCTTTAGTTAAAACATACAAGTCCTCATGAATATACTATATGCAGATACGAGGTGCTGAGATTAAAGTTTATTGCCTCCTTTACTGCCTGAGAACAGATTTTGAATGAACATTTAATTCTTCTCACTGGTATCAGTGCTATTTGTTCTCTTCTATTGTTTTTGAACGTACCTAAACAAATTAACTATGATTATTAACCAACAGAACAAGCAAATTGCACACACCAATATCTTGCAAATATCAAGGAACTGAGTGACTAGTAAATCTATTTGATTATATTGAGCCTGGGTCCCTGGCAGCATTCGAACCCAGGTCCCCAGGATGCTATCAGGGTCTCTGGATTAACAGCCCAGCGATTATACTGTTATAATTCTATTGTTTGAATACAGTTGGTTGAGGAATGATGGTTAGTTGAATGGTTGTTTATTAGATCATTGGAGTTTTGCCCACCTTTGAAAATGTGCTTTGTGATCCTTCCTGACTATCTGCACTTGGTCTCAGTCAGAGAAATGTCACTCTGCCATAGCAATAATCTTTGAAGGGTGTTCTAAGACATTGGAACGGAGTGTGTGAATTATTCTGGGGACCGAGTCCATAACAGTCTGACGTAGGGACATGAACATTATCATTGAGTCAAGTGGACGGTATGTATATGTACGTATCTACATATATATTCGTCTGGTATTAGTTGTTTTCTTTGGCTCATGTGTGTACTTAAAACCTCTGGTGTTACAATTTTCAGATTGAATATTGAGTTGTGAGGGGTTACAGAGTGGCTCAGAAAACAAAAATGCTGTGATGATCTTATCAGTTACTTCTATGGGCAGTCAATTAGCATAAATCTAATAAGAAAAATAAGTGAGAAATCAACTTTCAGAATAAGCAAACTTGGCAATTTTCACTTGCAAATGTGTTTCAGTATTAATTCAATGGAGGTGTAAATCACCTTGGTACAGTCAACACATTTACTGTGTAAAGATACATTAACACTGCGAATTTGTAGTATTGATTGAAGAGCATTGTTGGGGCATGCCCTGATGCAAGTCTTGTCATCATCACTGCCACAGCTGATGTATGACTTGGTAGTGCAGAGGCATCATCTTTCAATACAGTCAGACCAATTTTCCAGCACTGAGATGTGTTGGACCCCGGGTCAACTCACTGGTGACCCTGTTTAACCTGTAGGAGAAAGAAGCTGCGTCTGGATTCATGTTGCTGTGCAGTTGTTGCGATGGTGTCAATGTTGATGCAACATTTCTGTTTGAAAGTGGCATTTCAAGTTGTTGTGAGGGTCATAGCAGACCTGATGATTATTATAAGTGAGCGCTCTTTGTAGGCAAGTCCAATAGATCTCAATTGCCTTCAAAAATGAGATCAGTTAACTGAGCCCAAACTAGGATGGCATGTGACCATTCCACCCTTGAAGGCAGAAGCAAATTTACCAGGAGCATCTGTGAAAGGAAAAGATGCTCTAAGATTGATTTTAAAAATTCATTCTCATCCACTGCAGCACCAAATGTGCGCATAGCACAATGCACAGAGAGACGGGTGTTAGTAACCGGATCATCTGTTTTGCGGGTTAGTGGGAACTGCCGATGCTGGAGAATCTGAGGTAACAAGGTGTAGAGCTGGATGAACACAGCATGCCACGCAGCATCAGAGGAGCAGGAAAGCTGACATTTCGGGTCCGGACCCTTCTTCAGAAATCTGATTTCTGAAGAAGGGCCCAGACCCAAAACGTCATCTGTCCTGCTCCTCTGATGCTACGTGGCATACTGTGTTCATCCAACTCTACACCTTGTTATCTGTTTTTGGGTGCTATTTGGGGGGTAAGTAGGAACCATAGCACCCCCTGATTTTCTTAAATATAATTTCCTGATTTCTGCTCTGCCCCGTTGAGAACATGAGCATAACTACAGGTATGCATTTCACCCTCACATGGAATTTAATGTTGGTTGACATGTGTAGAGCTCGTTGGTGGGAGAACTAGTGGAAAACCCATGATGCCTCTCCAAGCAACACTCACTGCCATTTAAGTGCAGTCAAGTGGACCTGACTGCCCCAGCACGGTAATAACTGCTGCTAGTCATTCAGTGAAGCCACCATCGGCGATGGTTGCTGGATTCTTGCAGTCATATGAGTGTGGATGGACTAGGGCTGCAGGCAGGGAATCACTAGTGAGTTTGAAGTAAAGGCCAAGAGAGTTGGCTCTCAATGAGCCACCTTGCTTCCCAATTCTGGGTTCTTTGATCAGGCTTTAAGTGCCTATGAAAGAATGAGGCCACTGAAAAAATCTGGAAGTGTTTGCCAAGCAACTGTCAGGAGGAGCTTCAGCCCCGCAAGAGTTTGAAAGAAGTGGCTTCAGCATTTAACATCTTGCCTGCCTCAGCCTATTCCCGCTGCTGTATAAATGGTTTTCTGTTTTCTCACCTGCCCATGATCTAGCCCAATTTCCTGAACTTCATTAAATCCTAGCTCTCACCTCCAAGAGTCTGCCCAAATTATATAGTTAATGCACTGGAGTGTGCTTTGAAATCCCAAAAACATCTAATTCAGACATAGGAATGCTCTCCACTGAGCCACAATTGAGACCTTTCAAGAAAGAGCTATACAAATGTATGTTTCTGTTCTCAGTTGAAGGAGATAAAGGAAAGAACAATAATCTTAAAACCAAGCTAGCCCTATGTAGGCTCAACCCACCCATTGCTTTGAGTGCAACAGTTCATGAAAGCAGAAGATGGACTGTTTCTATGTCTAATGTCCTTAAGCTAGTATCACAGAGAGAAGTTAACAGTGGTGGCAAAGATCACACATAAATCCAGAGAATACAATGTTTAATTAGCTCTGTCCGGAGAGAGAAGGAAGTATATTGCCTTGAAGGTGTGTGTGTTTTTATTTTTAGGGGGTGGCAGAGTGAATGTGCTGCCTTTGATTAAGCATCATAATTAAAGATGCCTTTGCATTGTTGTAACTACCAAGCTTCTCGTCTCTGTGGGTAGAAAAACTGCAAATACAACCACAGTGATTTCTCCCATCTGACCACCTCCAGTGAACTCTGCTTTTAAATGTAATTTTGCAATTCACAATTTACAAATTGGTTTTAGATATGTGCAAAGTAAACTTGACTGTAAGAGAACTGCAACTGGATTTTGACCTGCAGCAGTCGGTTTTGTTTTTACCCCTTGTTGTAAATGAAACTCTAACTGCAATGTGGCAGGTAGTGGAGTAGTGGTAATATCATTGGAGTCTCAGGTTAATGTTTTCTGGTGCAGTTATGATGGGCTGAATGGCCTTCTTCTGCACCATAATAATTCTGTGATTCTGTAAGCAAAATGATTGCAGCAACATCCATTATCCACTTGTAGCAGATACCTGACCCCTGTTTTCTGTTTTGCTAATCATTCGTTTTCTCATTCATTCACAGGATGTGTGTATTGTAGGAAAGGTCAGTATCGATTGTTCATGCTTAATTGCCCTTGAGTAGATAATAGTGAGTTGCCATCGTGAATCACTGCAATCTGTGCAGTGAAGATTGTCTGATAGTACTGTTACGACTGAACTTCCTGGATTTTGGCCCAGCAATGATGACAGAACTTCAAGGTCATTATGGGTGTGACTTGCAGGTGATACTGTTCCCATGTACTTCTTTTTTTTGTTTTCTCTAATAGGATTGGGGAGTCGCTGGCTGTACCAGCATAGGATGTCTGGAGAACTCTCCAATTGTTCTTCAGATGATCCACACAATGTACTGTGGAGTCACTGTGATACAGGTGCTCAACCATCAAGCGCAAGGAGAAATAAAGCATTAACTGAGCCCAAGTTGGGATTCCAGCAACATTCCTAGGAGTGATCTCTTAAATGCATCATACTATTCCCAAATCAAAGGCTAATCATTTGCTTTTCTGATTTTTCTTCAATAAAGTCGCTGGACCCCAAAATAAGCAAAAACATTTAAAATCTTTTGACTATGTTTCTTCCCGATGAAGTAAATATAGTACATTTTTCTGGGAAGATTAAGTAAGTCATATTGCTTGAACAAGAAGAGTAGAAAAGGGATGGTGGAGAAGTCTTTTCAAAGCATCCAAATATCCACCAGAATACTGAAACAGCTGAGACAGAGGGGAAACATTTCTAATTAATCAGTCTGGCTTTCTGAGCTATTCTGAAAATTGCCTGACATTTATATTAACAAATTAATGAAGATTAAATTGCTTGCAGTTTCTGCTATTGATATTTTAAATGATCCAGTTGATTAACATCAGCATTGGCCAGAGGTGAAGTGAGTTTCTTTTAAGAAAATGTGAAGTAATGAATGAAACGTTCAGAAATTTTTTTTTAACAGATCCTGTTGTCACTATGAGGCCACTCTGCTTGATCCAGTAGGTAAATGGGATTGGAGGTTGCCATGGAGTTTATGGAAGCCATGGCAGTCGATGGACGGGTATAGCTGTAGATGAAGAGTTTCAACAGCTATGGTGGGAGGTGGAGTTGTTAGCTGGAGGTACTTAAATTTGCAATCAGGGAATGAAGTATAAGGCATAATGGAATGGGTGGATGGAGGGGCATAACTTAGGTTTGGGGAATGGGTGACAAGTACAAACAGAGAAACTCAGAGCAGGAGTAGGCCAGTCATCCTGCAGTAGCGTAAACAGTGATTATTTTTAAAATCCTGCCTGACTCAATGGAACTTGAGGAGGACTGGTCCAATACAATCTTTGCTGTGGAGGTTGGGGACAAGTTAACAGATGTGAACCAGACAGTGACTATTAAATGAAGTAGCTATCTCAGTAGAAACTGTGTTGCCAAAAGAATAACAAAGTGAAACTCACCACCATGCAGAGCTGATAATGAGGATGGTATAGATGCATTTGGGGGGAACCAAGTTAAGCAGATGAGGGAGAAAGATACAGAAGGACGTGAGGGTTAGACAAGAAGGGTTGGAAAAATATTCATGCATTGCATAAATGGTACCACAGACGAGTTGGATTGACGTGTCCTGTTTCTGATTTGGACACTCTACGTAACTCAATATATGACAAGACACAAAGACATTCATAATTTCATTGGAAACACTGAAACTCTACTGGCAACAGAGAAATTCTAGCCCTTCAGAGTTAGACAATAACTGACTCATGTGTTTTAAAATATGCCACAATACAAGAACAAGGGAATATATGAGAAAAGGGAATTTGGGATTACTGAAACAATGGTGGGAATTCTTAATTATTTATTATTATTCTATCTTTGTTGGTGTCCCTCCCTTGGGAACGTGTGAAAATGAGAGAAAATAATTTTGACAATTGATGATTAAGTATGTAAAGAATACTGGCCATAAAAATGTTGACTACGATGTTTATTCTATGAGTGAATTACGTTAAATCAGACCGAATTCGAAAGCAATTTTAACTTGTATTTGTACATCTCCTTTAAAATTGTAATGTATCCTAGAGTGCCGTGTGGGACAATAATTCAACGAAAATTGATGACTGAGTAATGGAATGGGAATTGGGACAGGTGACAAAAAGATCAGCTAGAGATCTAGATTATGTGGAAAGAGGTACACACAGTTGGAAAAGTTTGAGGCAAGAACTGCAGAACTTTTGGCCCAGGCAGCTGGAAAGTAATGGTGGAAAGCCGGAAGTGAGGAATACATTTTAATCTGGAAGTGCTGGCACATTGTGCTCTTCAGAGCACTTTTGGACTGGCGTAGGGGCATGGAGATAAGGAGAAGCAAAGCCTTGGAGAGATTTGGATGTAAAGATAAACAATTTCAAGATAGAAGCATTGTTGGACTTGGAGCCAATGTAGGTCGATTCCTGTGGGATATGCTTCAAGAAGCCACTGCACCAGTGAATGAGAAAGGGGGAGAACTAATTCCATTCTCCCATTCGTGCTGTAAAATGCCCATTGTGTGGGCACAATAGTGACTGCATTGTGATGCCACCTCTAGTGAATCACCTCCTGCTGAGAATGTCAATCAAAACCAGCATTAAAAAAAACCTTGATTACACTGTGAGCCCTTTTTGAGGCTTGAAGATTGAATTGGCCACTCAGTGAAAACTGCAACAGTTGGGGGAGAAAGGTGGAGGGTGGGAAGGGGAGTTAGGTGACCCGTGATGAGCGTATGGGAGCGGGTGGGTGGTGAAGGGTTATGCACTGTTAAAAACAGGGATCTGTTAGAGTGGGAGCAAATTAGTTATGAGTTGTTTTGAGGATGATGGCAATCATTGCTGCTTCAAAACCTACAAACATGAAGGTTGACAGCTGGGCTTTCCTGTGGAGCTAGATTCTCAAGCCTGTCTCCAAACTCCATTACAATCTTACAAAGCTGAAATACTGCAGATACTGGAAATCTGAAACAAATGCAGGGAATGGTGAAGAAACTCAGTAGGTCCGGCAGCATCAGTACAAGGAGAAACCGAGTTAATGCTTTGAGTCTGCCGACCCTTCTTCAGAACTCAGAACTCAACCCAGTTATGAAGAAGTCACATGGGACTTGAAACATTAACTCTGTTCCTCTCTCCCCAGCTGCTGCCAGACCTGCTGAGTTTCTGCAACATTCTCAATGTTTGATCAATCACAATCTTGTCTATACACATGAAAATTTATATTAATCAATAGCCAGTGAAAAATGCCACAGTCAATTTAATGCTTACATGAAATTTATGTTACTTCTTGCGTATAAAAGGTAACCGATGCTATACATAGAGCAAAACTTCAATGGATATTATGTCACACAATATCATGAATCTGTTTCTAATGAACATATATACACTATTGTGACACTCAGCACACAAAGAAAAGCATAGTCCTTTGAGGCTTATTCTTCTTTGAGTATCGTTTGGACTGTTTTCTGTTTTGCTGATTCTGTTGCATACAACCAGCAGCTATGGGTTAATTTTCTGTGAGGTATGTTCACTCACTGGTTTGTGCATTCCCATCAGGTGCATACTTATATAATAAAAACAGAGCATTTTGAACCATTTCTCTTTTTAGTTCAGATTTCCAATATACATCGTATTTTGTCTTTTGTTGAAGTGTCCTCTTACGCTCTTCTAGTACAGGTATTAGCATATTCAACTGATGTGTTAATGTAGGATAGACAGGAATTTGTTGAGATCAAGTTAAGCAGTAGAAAATAGGAAATTAAACCCCAGTGGTGTTAATTCCCCACAGATAAGAGGGTGAAATCAGCCCGGCATGTTAACACAATACAGCCTACAGTAACAACTGACTTTACACCTTGCCTGATTTATTTTCCCTTCCAATTGCCCACAATGTATCTGAGTTTATATTTGCATATCCAGCTGTTTATAAATGATACACAAAAAAAATTAAACTCATCTATATACCTGACAACTTTGGCTGCATGACCGTAAGATCATAAGATGTAGAAGCAGTAGACCATTCAGCCCATTGTGTCTGCTGTATCATTCAATCAGATCATGGCTGATTGAATAATTTTCAACCTCACTAACCTGTCTTTTCCCAATAACACTTAGCTGCCTTATTGGTTAAAAATCTGTGCCAGCCTTGTACAGACTAAATTGCCCACTCTTTACAGCTTTCTGTGAAGGTGAATTTCAAAGATTCATGACTCTCTGAGAGAAGGAATTCCTCTTCATCCCAGTCTTAAATGGATGACCCATTATCTTGAAATTATGTCCCCTGATTCCAAACTCTCCTAGAAGGGGAAACATCCTTTCTACGTCTCCCTTGTCAAGCACCTAAACATCTTGTATACATTTCATCTCAATCTTCTGAACTCCAATGACTACAGGCCCAACTTACTGAACCAAACTGAGTTACATCTTAACTCAATCCCTCTGTACACAAGATAACAAGCATGGGGCTGGATGAACACAGCAGGTCAAGCAGCATCATAGGAGCAGGAAAACTTGACGTTTCGGGCCTAAACCCTTCATCAGAAATTTGTTCCTATGATGCTGCTTGACCTGCTGTGTTCATCCAGCCCCATGCTTGTTATCTCGGATTCTCCAGCATCTGCAGTACCTTTTATCTCTGATACAATTTTAACCCCCTCTGTACACAAGCTCACTTTGTGGACCTTACCTGAACTGCTTCTAATGTCAGTAGATCTTTCCTTCAAAAAGGGGCCCACACTGTTCACTCTACTCCATTTGTGGTCTGACTAGGGCCTTGTATTGTTTTAACATTTCCCTATTTTTTTCTCTTTTCCCTTTGAAATAAAGGCCAACATTCCATTTGCATTCCCTATTACCCACTGAACTTGAATGCTAGTTTTATTGTGACTTAAGAATGGGAACTCCCAAATTTCTCTATGCTGCAGCTTTCTACAGTCTTTCTCCATTTAAATAATATTCATCTTCTCTGCTCCTGCTGCCAAATCATATAACTTCACGTTTCCCCACTCTCTCTTCCACCTGCCAAGTTTTCAACTACTCACATAACCTGTCTATATTCCCCTGCAGACTCTTTATGTCATCCTCACCACTTGCCTTCCCATCTATATTTGTGTCATTCACAAATTTAGGTACAGGAAATTGACTTTCCTATCCACGTCATTAATGTATATTTTAACAAATAGTGACACCAGTGCTGATCCCTGTGGCACTCCACTAATTACAGGATGACATCTCAAAATGTCCCCTTTACTTCAAAAGTCCATCATTTATTAGTTGGCCAATCCTCCATTCGTACTAACGTACTACATCTGATATCAAGGGCTTTTACTCAGCATCCTAATGTATTTTGCTTTATCAAATTCCTTTGTTAAATCCAAATATATTACATCCAATGCTTCTCTTTTATCTGTCCTGCTTGTTACCTCCTCAAAGAATTCTAATAGATTCACCAGTCTTGATTTTCCATTCATAAAACCATCTGACTCTGCTTGATCATGTTGTATATTTCTAAATAACATTTGTGCGCTCATTTCTGACTTTGAGGGTTTATTCCAGCAAGCTGTGTAAATAATTCCAACAGATACTTCAGGACTTGATGGAGGGCTACTCTGTTGGATGTACTGTGTTTTGGAAAAGTTGTTGATTGATGCCAAATTTAAATGGCTTTCATTGTTTCGAAGGCACACCCCCTCATCCAGAGAAGAGCAGGAAACTACTTCGGTGACCAGGCCAATGTTTAGCTTCAACACACATTGTTGTGGTTCTGGAATCACATGAAGACCAGACAAGGTAAAGATGTCAAATTTCCCTCCCTAAATGACTTTCGTATCATAAAGTTATGGTATCATAGAGTCATAGAGCATGGAAACAGACTCTTTGGTCTAACTGGCCTATGCTGACCATTATCCTAAACTAAACAAGTCCCACCTGCCTGCACTTGGCCTACATGCCTCCAAACATTTCTTGTTCATTTACTTGCCATTAAAATGTTCTAACTGTACCCGCACCATCACTTCCTCTGAAGTTCATTCTACACACGAACCACTCTCATGCCCTCATGTATTTTTAAAATCTTTCTCCTCTCACCTTAGAAATATACCCCCTAGTCTTGAAATCTCCCACCCAAGGGATAAAACAACGATCTTTCACCTTGTCTATGCTCCTCGTGATTTTATACACCTCTATAAAGTCACCCCTCATCCTCCTACATTCTAGTGCAAAATGGTCTCAACCTATCCAACATATCCTTGTAACTTAAACTGTCCATTCCCAGCAACATCATGGTAAATCTTGAATCAGATTTTTTTTTCGAAATGGTAATTTACCGTGGTTAGACATTCTTTAAGTGGGCTTTATATTTAAGATTTTTGTTTAATTCAAATTACACCATTTGTTGTAGTGAGAGTCGAACCTATGTCCTCAAGACATCATCTGTAAGTTCTGGATTGCGAGCCTGCTGATTTTGGACTCTCCACAGCCTCACCATTTAGTGTCAACATCACTAGATAGTTACAGTAAATTACCTCATTGCTTTTCTGGGACCTTGTGGTATTCAAATTAGTTGCACTATTCCCATTACAACAGTGAGTGCACTTCAGGAATAGAGTTAATTTCCTGTAGTTTATGTTGGTATCTCCTGTGCTTGTGAAAGGCAGCATGTCAGAATTGTTAGACTTTTCATTTACCTTCACAGCAAGAACAACAGCTTGACACTGAAATTGCAGCACAGAAGCAGGTCATTCTGTCCAACCTGGCATTTAATGCTTGAGATGAGCTTTTAGTTAGCCCAGTATATCTCACCTTATCAGCATTTACAGCACACCTTTAATTTAATAACTGCTTCTTCCTGGTTAAACAGACTTATACACTGCAGTTTATAAAGCGACATTAGGACAGGTCACGAAAAGCTTGGTTAAAGACCGAAACTTGAAGGAGCGTGAGAGAGGCTGGCGGAGAATTTCCCATGCTTAATTTATAACAGCTCCACATCCAACAACTAATCTCATGAGTGTAGAATAGCAGATGGATTTCAATGGATATAAGTGCAAAGGAGAACTTGGAATTTGCACTGAAAGAATTGCTTTAACTTAGTAAAGGTAAAGCTGAATTGGATTTGGGTGTGATTAGATCCTGTAAGTAATCAAAAATGAAGATTTGATTATTCTAGTCGCAAGAGAATATTTGAACTGAGCATAAGAAACGTTTAAAGTATTCTAGGCATACCACTCCTGCTTTGAACTTCCTGAAACAATCTTTTTTTGTCATTTTAGACTCTGGGGGTCAGCATCAAAAGTGGGCTTTTGAAATATAGAAAGTAGAGACTCTACAGTTTCCCAATTCTACACCATCAATGTTTCAAACTCAGTAATAGACCTTCTATTATCTCCATGGAGATGTGCTATTATCAAATATTAATTTTTAATTTAATTGGCTGGATCCACATTAAAATAGTTTTCAATTTGCATCAATGCACAACCACATTCCATTTCACAGGGTCTGCATCGACAATCATCCTCTGAGAACTGTGAAAGACTATATCCTGTGCTATTAACAAGATATTAAGACATTTCCCCAAAGTTAAACCTTGTGAACAGGACACTAAAACTTCCTCTTTATGAATCACAAAGAGTTGGATTGCAGGTGCAGCAGATAATTAAGAAGGCAAATGGAATACTGTCCTTCATTGCTAGAAGCATAGAGTTTAAAGTACGGAAGGTTATGCTGCAGCTGTACAAGGTGCTGGTGAGGCCATACCTGGAGCACTGTGTTCAGTTTTGGTCTCCTTATTTGAGAAAGGATGTACTGGCACTGGAGGGGATGCAGAGGAGGTTCACTAGGTTGACTCTGGAGTTGAGAGGATTAGCTTATGAGGAGAGATTGGGTAGACTAGGACTATACTCATTGGAATTTAGAAGATTGGGAGGAGTCTTATAGAAACATACAAAATTATGAAGGGAATAGACAGGATAGAAGCAGGGAGGTTGTTTACACTGGCGAGTGAAACTGGAACAAGGGGACACAGCCTCAAAATAAGGGGGAGCTGATTTAGGACTGAGTTGAGGAGGAACTTATTCACCCAAAGGGAATTCCCTGCCCAGTGAAGCAGTTGAGGCTACCTCATTAAATGTTTTTAAGACAAAAATAGATAGATTTTTGAACAGTAAGGGAATTCAAGGTTATGGTTAGTGGGGGAGTAAGTGAAACTGAGTCCACAGAAAGATCAGCCATGAACTTATTGAGTGGCGGAGCAGACTCGATGGGCCAGATGGCCTACACCTGCGCCTGTTTCTTATGTCTTATCTGTCAACATACACAGAACTAGAACCTATATAACTGTGAAGGAAAACTGGAAATGAGGTAATCAAATCCAACGGACCCCAGAGTTTAAATACCAGGCAGGAAAACACAACAACTGTTCATCGGAGGCTGCGCTGATGATGTTACCCAGCAGGGTAGTGAAACATCTGCAAACTAACGAACTAGCTCAGCGAGCGAGCCAACCACAGTACGTTCTTATTACTCACTGAGGATATGAAACCATAGCTAAGAGAGAACACCACTACCACAACATTCCCTCCAAGCCACTCATCACCTTGACATGGAACAATGTCACCATTCAATCACTGTCGCTGAGTCAACATCCTTAATCTATTTCCTGAGCAGCACTGAGAGTCTACCTAACCACCAAGACCTGTAGTGATTACAGAAGGCAGACCACTAACACCGTAGGGATATGACTCTAAATGGCAGTCTCACCAGTGACACCTACATCCCACGAACAAACAAAAAAAAACGTGCTTTGTAGACGTGTAATAATTGAAACTATCTTTTGGAATACGCTGTGGATTTTAGAATTTTAGCTGACAGTTAGAGATAAGTAACTGACCAAGCTTTGTGCGTGGTCATGGATTTGAGCTGATAGAATGCGCCAGCTTTAGTGAGGAAGAACTATGCTTTCTTTCTCTCTCCTCCTGTCCATCTCAGCCCTGTTTGCTGAGTTTTATTAATTTTACGTTCCTGTAAGCAAACAGAGAATTCAATATTCACAGCAGCATTTCCAGAAGAAGAGGAACAGACAATCTATTACTTTAAAGCTCGCCTGAGCTGAGAACCAAAGCTCCTGGAGTGACATGTTTTGAACACTCATTTTTTTACTTTCTTGTCCAATCTTAAGTTCACAAATTTAATGTTCTGTAATCTACTACTTGTATTTTTTATATGCTTGGTTTGTGCGTGCATGCACAGGTTGCCAAAGTTGAGATGCTTTTTGTTTTAACTTTTTAAAATATTGTTAGCTAGCTGTGTTTCAGCACAATAAAGCTAACTACTTATTGGTTTAACTTGAAAAACCATGCCTGGCTTAGTTTTTTCTCTCTGTCAGCATGTAAAGAATTAAAGATACTCACTTCATCGGCAAATGCATCCTCTTGAAAATTCAAAATCTCATTTGTAATCATTGAGGAGTTTTTATTTTGGGGACACGTGTGATGCAGGTATCTATGGCTCGGCCAACATTTACTGCCTATCTCCAATTGTCCTGGTGAAAGGGGTGGTGAGGCTGCTTTCTTGAACTGCTGTGGTCCTAGTGGTGTAGCTTCTGCTTAACGAGTTGTCAAAGAGATAAACCATTCCAGCACTTCTCACCTGACTGTAGCACCCCTTCAGCAATGTAAAGCAGTCACCTTAACTTGAGCTTAACTTATTCATCTGACTTTTGGTCTCTGGTACCATCACCCCTCCATTTACACCATGACTAATGGCCCTGTCTTCAATTGTGTAAGCCTATTTCCTGATGATCCTTTTCCCAAAACTTTTCATTTCTTCCAGATCTTCATCCAAACCTTGACCAAACCTTTGGTTGCCCCTGCTAACAGCACTTACATTAATTCATTATTCAACTTTCCCTCATGCATTTCTGAAGATCTTGGAAAGAGTTACCAATGTAAAAAGAGTTCCAGTTTTAAAATGCTGCATAAATGTTGTTATTGTTCATTTAAAAAAAACACACTTTTGCACTCACGAGAAGTGTAAATTAAGTCTTTTATTTGAAGTATTGTCGCTGTTGTAACATGGTAATGCCCAGCAAGGCCACACAAACAGCAGGAGGATACCATCTCTATTATAGTAGGATAAATGATTTATTTTAGGTCAGAAGTCACACGACACCAGGTTATAGTCCAACGGTTTACTTGAAATCACAAGCTTTCGGAGCAATAAGATAAATGATTTGTTTTCGGTCAGAAGTCACACAACACCAGGTTAGAGTCCAACAGGTTTATTTGAAGCCACAAGCTTTCGGAGCAATACGATAAATGATTTATTTTAGGCTAGAAGTCACACAACAACAGGTTATAGTCTTACAGGTTTATTTGAAATCACAAGCTTTTGGAGAGCTGCTCCTTCATCAGGTGAAGGTGAAGTCACTTCACCTGATGAAGGAGCAGCATTATGATAGCTTGTGTTTTCAAATAAACCTGTAGGACTATAACCTGTTGTTGTGTGACTTCTAGCCTAAAATAAATCATTTATCCTATTGCTCCGAAAGCTTGTGGTTTCAAATAAACCTGTTGGACTCTAACCTGGTGTCGTGTGGCTTCTGACTTTGTCCATCTGTATCCAACACTGGCATCTCCACATCAAGATTTATTTTACTGAAGCTAGTTGAGGGGTGGTTATTGGCTCGGAAAATCAGGAGCGTGTTTATCTTATCCTTCAAAACAGTTCAATTTGATTTCATAATGCCACCTCAGGCAGATCTCAGTTTAACAAATTCATTGTAATGAGACACCACTGATCAAGATGGCTGAATTATTTGCTCAAGAATTGGAGTGAGACATAAAATCAATATTATCCAAAACTGAGGTGAGAGTGCTGATGTTGAGTGAAGGTTGATATTCATATGGGACATCTCAGTGTTTTGCAGCCATTATATATAGGTAAATTACAGCAGATTTGCGCACAAAATTTGAGAAGGGCTACCACTGATGTGGAGATGACACACCTCCTATTGGAACCTTTCTTCAGTTTGTAAATGTTATCATTCTTTAAGATGTATTATGTTTATTGATTGTATTAAAGGAATACATGAGGAAAAGGATCAAAATGGCACAATTGCAACTAAGTCAAACTTTCTCAGCTCTAAATGAACTCAATCATTGACAAAGATAGAGGGCTGGACAACATTTTGGCCCAGTTTATCACACGCATAAATCTGACTCAGAACATAAAGGTTTTAATATACCATTTTAGATTTTTAGAACATAGACTAGGCAGAAACTGCAATGTCATACCGTGGGAAACTTGTTCTTTGTTAGAATCCATGGATCAACAACATTGTAAGTTCACCCATTATCTTTAATGCATGGTGGGTCTGAAGGCAGTCAATTATGAGGCTACCTGAGGAAACATCACCGATGACAAGTGAAGGCTAGGGATCCACTCGATACAAAACAGCATGCCTGATCGGTATTATATCCACAAGCATCCACTCCCTCCATCACTGACGCTCTGTAGCAGGAGTATGTACCATCAAAAAATGCACTGCAGAAATTTTCCAAAGATACTTAACACTTATGTCTAGAAGGACAATAGAAGCAGATACATGGGCACACCACCAATTGCAAGCTACTCAGCATCCTGGCTTGGGAATATATCATTGCTCCTTCACCGTGCACTCAGGCCCTTACTATACCCCTTATGCACTCACAACTGTGGCCAAATTCCACTTTAACTCAATTTACAAATTTGCTGATGAGACCATTGTAGTGGATCAGATCTTAAACAACGATGAGACAGAGTAATGGAAAGAGATAGCGAGCTTAGTGGCATGGTATAAAGGCAACAATCTCTCCATCAGTGTCAGCAAAATGAAGGAGCTAGTCATCGATTTCAGCAGTGGAGGGTATGTCCCTGACTGTATCAATGGTGCTTAGGTAGTGGTGGTTGGGTGCTTCAAATTTCCAAGAGTAAAAATCATCAACCTCTGTCCTGCTCTGTCGATGCTCCTTTTAAGAAAGCTCACCAATGCCTCTACTTCCTCAGAAGGCCAGGGAAATTCAACGTGTCCACAATTTTTATAGATGTACTACAGAAAGCATCCTATCCAGACACACAAAGCTTGGTGTGGCAACTGCTCTGCCCAAGATGGCAAGAAATTACAGACATTTGTGAACACAGCCTAGCCCATTATGCCAACCATCCATTGATTCCGTCTATACTTCCCACTGCCTTGGGAAAGCAGCCAACATAATCAAAGACACCTCCCACCCTGGTTGTACACTCTTCCACCTTCTTCCATTAGACAGAAGATACAGAAGTTTGAAAACACATACCAACAGATTCAAGAACAGCTTCTTCCCCCTGTTATCAGACTTATGAACAGACTTCTCATATATTAAAGTTGATCTTTCTCTGCACGTTCTCGTTGGCTGTAACACTAAATTCTGCATTCTCTTCTATTACTCTGATGTACTTAAGTAAAGCATGATTTGCTTGGACTGTATGAAAAACAATACTTTTCACTGTATCTCAGAATATGTGACTGTAATAAAATCAAATTAAATCAAATAGTGGAGACAATATTCACTTATTCTTTTCTGGGAGTCTTCTGTTCTTGTGAAACAATAGTCTATTTCTTGAGATAACAAGGTGTGGAGCTGGATGAACACAGCAGGCCAAGCAGCATCAGAGGAGCAAGAAAGCTGACATTTTGGGCCTGGACCCATCTTCAGAAATGAAGGAGGGGAAGGGGATTCTGAAATAAATAGGGAGAGAGGAGGACGCGGATAGAAAATGGATAGAGGAGAAGATAGGTGGAGAGGAGGCAGACAGGTCAAAGAGGCGGGGGTAGAGCCAGTAAAGGTGAGTGTAGATGGGGATCCCATAGGTGGGAGGACAGGTTAGGGAGGTGGGTACGAGCTGGGCTGGTTTTGGGATGCGGTTGGAGGAGGGGACATTTTGAAGCTTGTGAAGTCCACATTAATACCATTGGGCTGCAGGGTTCCCAAGCGAAATATGAGATGCTGTTCCTACAACCTTTGGGTGGCATTGTTGTGGCACTGGAGGATCAATGTGGACTTTACAAGTTTCAAAATCTCCCCTCCCCTGACCGCCTCCCAAAACCAACCCAGCTCGTCCCCGCCTCCCTAACCTGTCCGTCCTTTCTCCTACCTATCCACTCCTCCCACCTCGAGCCCCAACCCCACCTCCTCCCTACCAGCCTCATCCCGTCTCCTTGACCTGTCCGTCCTCCCTGGACTAACATCTCCCCTCCTTAATTCCCCACCTACACTCACCTTTACTGGCTCCATCCCCGCCTCTTTGACCTGTCTGTCTCCTCTCCACCTATCTGCTCCTTTATCCATCTTCCATTTGCCTCCCCCTCTCTCCCTATTTATTTCAGAATCCCCTTCCCCTCCCACATTTCTGAAGAAGGGTCCAGGCCCGAAATGTGAGCTTTCCTGCTCCTCTGATGCTGCTTGGCCTGCTGTGATCATCCATCTCTATACCTTGTTATCTCAGATTCTCCAGCATCGGCAGTTCCCACTATCTCTGAGTCTATTTCTTGAATTTTTTTTTCATATAATATAGATTAGTTCTGTCTGTAAATTATCATTGATCTTAAATCTGCTTGAAGGTGTGATTTATTTTTCCAATGTCACTGCATTGCTTTCTCAATTCTTCGAAATTATTTACTTGCAAGATGTCGCAGGACTTCTTTAATTGATCAAGCTTCTTTTTCTGTACTGCATTTTAAGGGATTCCAGACTGCTAACTCCAGCTTTGGACTCTCTGACTCTGTCTTAAAATCAAAGATACTGAGAAACTGACATCCCTTGATTGCTTTGTACTTAAGTTGTTGTTAATTAAATTAACTCTTATTGATTTAATTTGACCCCTTGTCTGTTTGGGAGTGTGTCTCTCCTGTGAAATATATCTGAACTGTTTACAATGGTCATCGTTAGATTCTTAATTCCATGTTGCTATTGAATTCAAATTGTACCTGCCATTTAAACCCAGGTCCTCAGAACGTTACCGGGATCTTTAAATAAATAGTCTAGCGATAACTGAGATAACAAGCATGGGGCTGGATGAACACAGCAGGTCAAGCAGCATCACAGGAGCAGGAAAACTTGACATTTCGGGCCTAAACCCTTCATCAGAAATGGGGGAGGGGAAGAGGGTTCTGAAATAAATAGGGAGAGAGGGGGAGGTGGATAGAGGATGGATAGAGGAGAGGATAGGTGGAGAGGAGGCAGACAAGTCGAAGAGGCGGGGATGGAGCCAGTAAAGGTGAGTGTAGGTAGGGGGTAGGGAGGAGATAGGTCAGTCCAGGGAGGACGGACAGGTCAAGGGGGCGGGATGATGCCAGCAGATAGGAAATGGGGATGTGGCTTGAGGTGAGAGGAAAAACAGGTTAGGGAGGCGGAGATGAGCTGGGCTGGTTTTGGGATGCGGTTGGGGGAGGAACACCTCTCCCCCGCAGAACGTGCAGCCCTCCACTACCTCCGCTACAATCCCAACCTCACCATAAAACCCGCGGACAAGGGAGGCGCAGTCGTAGTATGGCGCACTGACCTCTACATTGCTGAGGCCAGGCGCCAACTCTCTGACACCTCCTCCTACCGCACCCTGGATCATGACCCCACCCCCGAGCACCAAACCGTCATCTCCCAAACCATCCACAACCTCATCACCTCAGGTGACCTCCCACCCACCGCCTCCAACCTCATCGTTCCCCAACCCCGCACCGCCCGCTTCTATCTCCTCCCCAAAATCCACAAACCTGAATGCCCTGGTCGATCCATTGTCTCCGCCTGCTCCTGACCCACCGAACTCATCTCCACCTACCTAGACTCCATTTTCACCCCCTTGGTCCAGGAACTCCCTACCTACGTCCGTGACACCACCCACGTCCTCCACCTCCTCCAGAACTTCCAATTCCCAGGTACCCAACATCTCTTTTTTACTATGGACGTACAGTCCCTATACACCTGTATTCCCCATGCTGATGGCCTAAAGGCCCTCCGCTTCTTCCTGTCCGGCAGAACGGACCAATCCCCTTCCACCAACACCCTCATCCGCCTAGCCGAACTCATCCTCACCCTCAACAACTTTTCTTTCAATTCCTCCCACTTCCTACAGACAAAGGGGGTGGCCATGGGTACCCGCATGGGCCCAAGCTATGCCTGCCTCTTTGTAGGTTATGTGCAACAATCCCTCTTCCGCACCTACACTGGCCCTAAACCCCACCTCTTCCTCCGTTACATTGATGACTGCATCGGCGCCGCCTCGTGCTCCCACGAGGAGCTCGAACAGTTCATCCAATTCACCAACACCTTCCACCCCAACCTGAAGTTCACCTGGACCATCTCCAACACTTCTCTCTCCTTCCTGGACCTCTCTGTCTCCATCTCAGGCAACCACCTAGAGACAGATGTCCATTTCAAGCCCACTGACTCCCACAGCTACCTAGAATACACCTCCTCCCACCCACCCTCCTGCAAAAATGCCATCCCCTATTCCCAATTCCTTCGCCTCCGCCGCATCTGCTCCCAGGATGAGACATTCCAATCCCGCACATCTCAAATGTCCTCATTCTTCAAGGACCGCAACTTCCCCCCCACAGTGGTCGAGAACGCCCTCGACCGTGTCTCCCGCATTTCCCGGAACACATCCCTCATGCCCCGTCCCCGCAACAATAACCAAAAAAAACCCCCTCGTCCTCACATACCACCCCACCAACCTCCGGATCCAACGCATCATCCTCCGACACTTCCGCCATCTGCAATCAGACCCCACCACCAAAGACATTTTTCCCTCCCCACCCTTATCTGCCTTCCGGAGGGACCACTCCCTCCGCGACTCCCTTGTCCACTCCACACTCCCCTCCAGCCCCACCACACCCGGCACTTTTCATTGTAACCGCAGGAAGTGCTACACCTATCCCCACACCTCCTCCCTCACCACAATCCCAGGCCCCAAGAAAACTTTCCACATCAGGCAGAGGTTCACCTGCACATCTGCCAATGTGGTATACTGCATCCGCTGTACCCCGTTGTGGCTTCCTCTACATCTGGGAAACCAGGCGGAGGCTTGGGGACTGCTTTGCAGAACACCTGCACTCAGTTCGCAACAAACAACTGCACCTCCCAGTCGCGAACCATTTCAACTCCCCCTCCCATTCCTCAGATGACATGTCCATCCTTGGCCTCCTACAATGCCACAGTGATGCCACCCGAAGGCTGCAGGAACAGCAAATCATATTCAGCCTGGGAACCCTGCAGCCCAATGGCATCAATGTGGATTTCACAAGCTTCAAAATCTCCCCTCCCCCAACCGCATCCCAAAACCAGCCCAGCTCATCTCCACCTCCCTTACCTGTTTTTCCTTTCACCTCAAGCCACATCCCCATCTCCTATCTACTAACATCATCCCGCACCCTTGACCCGTCTGTCCTCCCTGGACTGACCTATCTCCTCCCTACCCCACTACCTACACTCACCTTTACTGGCTCCATCCCCGCCTCTTCGACTTGTCTGCCTCCTCTCCACCTATCCTCTCCTCTATCCATCCTCTATCCACCTCCCCCTCTCTCCCTATTTATTTCAGAACCCTCTTCCCCTCCCCCATTTCTGATGAAGGGTTTAGGCCCGAAACGTCAAGTTTTCCTGCTCCTGTGATGCTGCTTGACCTGCTGTGTTCATCCAGCCCCATGCTTGTTGTCTCAGATTCTCCAGCATCTGCAGTACCTTTTATCTCTGATACAGTCTCGCGATAACTGTTGCCTTCCCTTTTCCTGCCCAGAGCTAAGTTGCAAAGTCCTTAAATAGGCTCGATTTGTTCCGAAATTTTCACAGAGTGATATGGAATCCCTCTTCGGTAATTTTGAGAAGGTTGCAGGTAAGAATGAATAGCCACAAGGTTGATGGACCTGATGATACAAGGGCAGCAGACAGGAGGTCTATTTTGTGCTGACCCTGAAAATGTCTATTGCTTATGAGCAGGCAAAATCTGCTATCCGTAATGAATATGAGCTGGCCCCTGGAGGTATGTCATTTACATTTCCAGAATGTTTGAAAAAAAACTCATGCAGAGCTATCTGGAGAGAAAAATGCCAAACAAATAGCTGTTGACCAGTGCGTCCACTCTGCGATGAATTACATGAGCTAATATTGCTGGAGAAATGTAAAAATTGTTACTATCAATCCCATCCATGAGAATGCACTCAATGGAGCGGAAATTACTCACTGTTAAAGAAGCTGATCCCTGTTTATATCCGTGACCTGGCCCAAAAGCCTGGTCCCTTGTGCCAATCCTTTTAAAGCCACCGTCCAATATCAGTGGAGAGGAAAACTGGATAAAAAGGGAACCACACTCAAGGAGTCCACCCCAAGACCAAAGGGAGAAATCCAGGAGACCTGTGTCCTCCCACTGCATTTACTGGAATGTTAAAGATGAAAGGGAAAGTGGTAGGACTGGTGAAAATACATTAAATCAGTCCTGAGAGGGATACTTCACCGGGGGTTCATCAGAATGAAAGAGTATGCTTGCTCCTGAGTCTAACCACATGAGGGAGTTCAGAGCCATGTGTGACCCACCCAGGCAAACTCTCTGAAAAATGCTCATGCTTTGTCCTTCCTGGAACAATGTCCTCATTCCCCTCACCAAAAGTGAACAAGTCCACTGCTTTACTTAGAGGTATGAAGGCTGCCTAGTCCCTAATGTCAGAGTTGGCTCTAACCCTGCACCCTCACGCCCCCAATTCTTAACGCTAAGGTCCAAGTGTGAGGAATGGATAAAGGTGCAAACCCGTTCCCCTCCATAAGATGCAGGAGCAGGAGTAGACCATTCAGCCCATCAAGACTGTTCTGCCATTCAATGAGATAATGGCTGAACTGATAATCCTCAACTCCAGCTTCCTGCTTTTTCCCTACAACTCTTGATCCCCTCCACAGAGTTCACCTGCAATGTAGTCTCACCTTGAGGCCTGAAATTGTGGGAATCACTCAGTAGCAAGGATAGACTCCCTACTTAGGAATGATCTGGCTGGAAGTCAAGTCATATTAATCCTAAAAGGCCCTGGCCAGATACCCGTCACATGGGAGACCGAGGAGCTACAGGGATTGACAGATGCCAAGCAAGATTCCGCTGAAATATACCAGACCAAAAGGTGACCCAAGGAAAACAAATAGAGTCAAAAAGGCCTGAACGAGCAAAAAGGCTTTAACTTGGATTACAGAAAAAGGAAGGCATGTCTCGGAAAGGACTAATTCAACAAAGTTCTTTAAACCTGCAGTAACTCCACAATTGAGTTGTGGAGGATGCTGCAGGATTTTGACCCAGCAACGCTGAAGGAATGGCGATGTATTTCCCAGGCAAGGTGTTCAGTGTCTTTGAGGGGAACTTACAGGTGATGGTTCTCCCATGCATTTGCTGCCCTAGCATTTCTAGATAGAAGTGGTGATGGATTTGGAAGATATTGTCCATGGAGTCTTGGTGAATTTCTGCTTTGCAGCTTGAAGATGGTAGATGTTTGTGAACACTGAGTGTGAATAGGAGAATGAAATAATAACTCCTTTATCTCTTAATTTCCTTTTGTTGAAATGATTCAGAAAAGCTAATGCAGATTTCAGTTTATTTCCTGAGTGCAAAGGAAATAATAAGCCAATGTTAGTACATATCCAGTGACTTTTCAAAACCCCTTTGCTCCCAAGGAGATATTATCTCCTGGCTCTCACTGTACTGAATGCAACCTCCTATATTTTATTTAGTTCATTCATTGGATGTGGTATCACTGGGTGGGCTAAAATTTATTGCTGATTCTAATTGCTTCTTGAATCTAATGACTTACTAGCACCATTTCAGAGGGCTGTTAAGAGTCAATCAGATTGCTTTGGATCTAGAATCACTTGTAGGACAGGCCAGGTAAGGTTTCCTTCCCTGAAGGACATTAGTGAACCAGAGATAAAAGGTACTGCAGATGCTGGAGAATCTGAGATAACAAGCATGGGGCTGGATGAACACAACAGGTCAAGCAGCATCATAGGAGCAGGAAAACTTGATGTTTCGGGCCTAGACCCTTCATCAGAAATGGGGAGGGGAAGAGGGTTCTGAAATAAATAGGGAGAGAGGGGGAGGCGGATAGAGGATGGATAGAGGAGAGGATAGGTGGAGAGGAGGCAGACAAGTCGAAGAGGCGGGCATGGAGCCAGTAAAGGTGAGTGTTGGTAGGCCTAGCTCATCTCCACCTCCCTAACCTGTTTTTCCTCTCACCTCAAGCCACACCCCCATCTCCTATCTACTAACATCATCCCGCCCCCTTGACCTGTCCGTCCTCCCTGGACTGACCTATCTCCTCCCTACCCCCCTACTTACACTCACCTTTATTGGCTCCATCCCCGCCTCTTCGACTTGTCTGCCTCCTCTCCACCTATCCTCTCCTCTATCCATCCTCTATCCGCCTCCCCCTCTCTCCCTATTTATTTCAGAACCCTCTTCCCCTCCCCCATTTCTGATGAAGGGTCTAGGCCCGAAACGTCAAGTTTTCCTGCTCCTGTGATGCTGCTTGACCTGCTGTGTTCATCCAGCCCCATGCTTGTTATCTCTGACATTAGTGAACCATTTGGGTTTTTATGTCAATCAACAACGATCACCATTCAGCCAAAAATTTTATATTGAATTCAAACGTCACCATTTGTCATGGTGGGATTCAAACCTGTATCCCCAGACTATCAGTTTGAGGTTCTGTATCACAAGACCAGTAACATTATCATTATGTCACTGCCTCTCCGTTCGCAATTGAATTATGAGCAGACAGTTAAAGGACAAACACTGCTCCACACAATATTTACTGACAAGGGTAAACCCTGAATGCAGGCTACAAAGGGGAAAGCCTCATGCCTATAAAACACAGCCACCAACCTGTAGTAATTTGTCTGCAAGCAATCACTTTACCACTTTAAAAAAAAAACACTGAAACAGAGGTTATATTTCAGTAATTTTGCTTGGATGACCTTTGAAGAAACTTAAAAAAGAAAGTAATGCTGCCAGACTCTGCAACTCCTACATAGTCAATCATCCACCACCCCACCCCCAAATAAAGGAACTCAGGGCTGTTCACTCCAGCTATAGATTATTGGATTCCACCTTAAAAACAAGGACATTGTGAAACTGGTATCTCTCAGTTGCTTTGTGCTGAAGTTGTTACTAACTGAAAAACCTGTAAATATATTCAGATTCAGTCTGCCATTTTGCATGTTTGTGAATGTATCTGTGTTGAAAACTATTCCACATCTCTTCATCACCCCCACCCTTTCTCTATCATATGTCAAAGTGCATGAATTAGAACTGACTTCTGTTTTAACTTGACAGAGGCATTGTTGCAGTCCTTACAATGTCAGAACAGACACAAAAGAGATAAATTATAACCTCAATGAGGACAACATTAAATTCCAACCTCCCTATAGACAGGAGGCAAGAGAGGAGAGAAAGATATGAATTAAACCTGGAATCTGTCTATAACACTGGACCAGTCCAACACAGTCCAATTCCCAGATGGACTTAACCATCAGCCAAGTGCTGGAAGATGTTGTCAACAATGCTATCAAGTGGAACTTGCTCAGTGATAACCTGCTAAATGTTGACACAGTGTGGAGCTGGAGGAACTCAGCAGACCAGGTAGCATCAGAGAGCAGGAAAGCTGACATTTTGGGTCCGGATCTATCTTCAGAAACATCAGCTTTCCTGCTCCTCTGACGCTGCCTGGCCTGCTGTGTTCCTCCAGATCCACATTGTGTTATTCCTGACTCCAACATCGGCAGCTCTTACTATCCCAACTGCTAAATGATGCCTGGTTTGGTCAGCTCTTGCCTTCATATATTCTTGATCCAAACATGGACAAGGGAACATCAAGGCAACATTTGACTAACTGTGGTATTGAGGGGCCTGAAAAAAATCAATATCAGTGAGAGTTTGGGATTGATAAGATAGCAGCAGGTACGTTGTTTCCACTGGCGAATGAAGCTAGAACAAGGGAGCATAGCCTCAAAATTAGGGGGAGCAGGTTTAGGACAGAGTTGAGGAGGAACTTCTTCACCCAAAGGGTTGTGAATCCGTGGAATTTCCTGCTCAGGGGAGCATTTGAAGCTTCCTCGTTGAATGTTTTTCAGTCAAAGATAGATAGAATTTTGAATGGTAAAGGAATTAAGGGTTGCGGTGAGCAGGTGGATAAGTATAGCTGAGTCCGCAATATGCTCAGTCATGATCTTATTGAATGAGAGAGCAGGCTCGATGGGCCAGATGGCCCACTCCTGCTCCTATTTCTTATGTTCTTGTATAAAACTCTCCACTGTGTGGAGTCACACATGGCACAACGAAGAATGATTAGGGTTGTTGGAGTTCACTCATCACAGTCAAAAGTGCTTCACTGCAAGATTTCCTCAGGGTAGTGTCAGCAGCTTCATCAATGAGCAGCCCTCCATCATAAGATCAGAAGTGGGGATGTTTGCCAAAGACCACACAATGATCACCACCATCCATAATTCTTAGATACTGGAGCAGCTGTGTCCATATGCAGGAAGACTTGGGCACCATTCAGTCTCAGGCTGTTCAGTGGAAAGTAGCAGTCCTATCACACAAGAGGCAAGCAATGCCCATCTCCAACAAGAAAGAACCTAACCATTGTCCCTTTACATTCAATCTCATAAACATCATTGAATCTCCCCTCTATTAACATTTTGGAGTTGGCATTAGCTAGAAACTGAACTAGATTAGCCATATATATATATGTGGCTATGAGAACAGGCTAAAGACTAAGAAGCCTGTGAGAAGCAATTCAACCTGTGCCTGTTGACCATCCACAAGTCATAAATGAGGAGCACGATGGAAAACTCCCCACTTACCTGGTTGAGGACAACTTCTACAACATTTAAGAAGTTCAACACTATCAAAGATAAAGCAGTTCGGTCCATTGGCTACCTATCCAACTACTTAAAGCATTCACTCCCTGCATCACCAGCACATAATAACGGTAGTGCAGGTCATCCACATGATAGACCACAAGAACTTACATCAAGGGTCCTTCGACAACACTTTCAAAACTATCGATCTCTAACATTTAGAAGGATAGGGCAACAGACCAATGGAATCCGTACCACCTGCAAGCTCCCCTCAAACCACACACGAACCTGACTTGGAATTGTATCGCCACTCCTTCAGTGTCGCTGGATGGAAATCCTGGAACCCTTTTGGTATATCCACACCGAATAGACAACAGCAGCTTGAGAAGGTGTCCTAATTCAAGGCCAATTAGACATGGGCAATAAATGCTGGCCAGCAATTTGCATATTCTGCAAATTTACAATTACAAAAAAACCTTAACCTTGCCCCTCAATCTTTAATTTTTATGAACTGTTTAAGAAATTCTCTTAGAACCTCATATTGTCACTGACAATCAAACTCCATGTCTCTATTGCTGGATAATAGGATTAGAATAGATCGATGTTTAATGACCAGCATGGTGAAAGAGGCTCTTTCTGTGCTGTAAAAGTTGATGACTCTAACCAACCCTGTATTCCTCTCAGTTGTCAGTTTTCAACTTGGCTCCCAGGGTAAATGTTTAGGTTTGGATGCAATTTGGTCACATTTTATGCCCGATATTGCATTCAGTTCTGGATTTTAGTTTGAACAGCTGTCCACTCAAACTCTGTTAAATTTTGCCAAACATGAAATTGGGTTGTGACTTAGAGCGTAATGCAAAATTGATATGAGTTAAAATATTTTTTCTTTTATAGTCAAGGGTGGTAAATTGGAGCACCTTGCTTATTGCAGTTGGAAATCAGATAATCACAAAAAAAAACATTTTTAATCTGTGTTTCATAGAATTAACTTGAGTTAAATAGCTAACAATTGTTTTCGAAACAAAAATACTTATCGATGATGTGCAGTAATCAGTTTCTTCGCAAATCAGATATGTTTTAATAGATGCAGGGTGTGGATTAATGACCTTGTATATAAAATAAGCAACATTTCAAGAACATCCTTGGTGGTTTGCAAACCAGTGTAATTATAGAAAACTAGCTATAGTAATTCAGCTAATCTTAAGATATGGTTGGTTTTGAAGGCCAGCCCAGCTTCTAACATCGAATCATAGAGTCAGGGATTCATAGGATCATACAACAAGTAAACAGATCATCATCCATGCCAACCAATCTGAACTAGTCTCATTTGCCAGCATTTGGCCCTTATCCCTCTAAACACTTCCTATTCATAAACCCATGCAGATGCCTTTTAAATGTTATAACTATACCTGCCTGAACCAGCTCGTCCCATACATGCACCAAGATCGGCCTGAAAAAGTTACCCCTCAGGTCCTTTTTAAATTTTTCTCCTCTCACGTTAAACCTACGCCCTCTAGTTTTGGACTCCTCCACTCTATTAAAAAAACCCTGCTTAATCACCATATCCATTCCCCTCATGATTTTATAAGCCTCTATAAGCTCACCCCTCAGCCCCCAATGCTCTAAGGAAAAAAAGCCCCAGCCTATTCAGCATCTCCCTATAACTTCAACCTTCCAACTTGGCAACATCCTTGTAAATATTTTTTGCACCCTCTCAAGTTTAAAATCATCCTTCCTCAGAAGGGCGAAGAATTGTACACAATATCCTAAAAGTGGCCTCATCAATGTCCTGCACAGCTGCAACATGACATCCCAACTCCTTTACTGATTTTTTTTTTGTTTGAGACAGTGGTGTGAAACCAGCATGAAAAGTTGCTGAATTTCAAAGAGAAATTACATCCAGGGCTAATTAAGTTTCTGTGATCTATTGCAATATTTTGAAAGCTCTTTTACAGCCAATCTTACAATCTGTCTAGTCTGCATACTCCTCTGTTATGCATGCATTACCTGTATTATTGCCACTCAGGGAGAATGACATTTAATGTGGACTACACTGGTAGTGGGTGGAAGAAATGCAGACTCTATATTGCAGCAAAACTGGACCTTGTAGCATCAAAGCTGTTGGTGCAATAGAGCAGAATTCTGCAGGGAATGATTTCAGAAATAATACGCACGTTTAAATGCTTATTGATTCCAGAGTGAATATCATTGCTGTTGAGAAATTCTGAAATGCTTAATGTTGACATGGATGATTGAATTGGTGAGGTTAACTGGAAGTGGCTGGTAGTGTTTCAATATTAGAAAGGTTGTGAGGATCATTACGTAAAGAGAACATTGCACCTTCTCCTCCTGTCAATTCTGAACAGTGACTAACTGGAGTAGTCTTTCCATGTTAGCAATGCAATAGATTGGAAAAATGCATTTACACTCATCATCTGAATACGTGCCAAATGGATTCTGATGTGCAAATTCACTGATGGCATGTCCAAGCAAATTTATCCAGCCCAAAGTGTATTATTTTATGTAGCTCCCTGAAAGAGTCCAAAAAAGCTTCAAATGTAAATGACAGATTTACTGCAACTGGTATAACTGAAGCTGGACTTCAAAGAAGGCTGGCTTGTTCCCTTGCTTCCTGTCACCATAAATTGATAATTGCAACCATAATATTAGGAAGTGGCACTGAGAGGAGAGCAGATGTTTGTTCATGGTGAAAAAAGGACAAAATTGGAGAGGGAATAGTTTCTTGTGGCCAAAACTGACAGAACTGTACAGGAAATTGTTTGCACTTGGCCAGGGGTCTCAGATTTGAGTTAAGTAGCAAAACAGCCAGGGTGAGTTGAGGAGAATTTTTCGGACCAGGAAGGCACTGTCTGAAAGGGTGTTGGAAGAAGGTTCAATTATAAACTTCAAGAAAAATTGGCTGAGAATTCGAATAGGAAGTTTATAGGGCAATAGGGAAAGAGCAAAGAGAGTGAAAATTATTGGACAGCTGTTTGAAATGGACAGATAGTGAAAATTATTCTTTCAAATGGATGGATAGGATAGGACAAATGGCTTCCTCTATATTCCATCTTTATCTGACTTCAACTTCCACATACTTAGCACCCCTCATAATATTAAGATGTCAAAAAAAACTTCATTGCCAATAAATTACTGTTCAAATGTAGTTATGGTGGTATTGTCGAGGAATATGCAGCAAGATCTGGACAACTCCCAGGTTGGGGCTGACAAGTGGCAAGTAACATTCGTACCATGCAAGTGCCAGGCAGTAACCATCACCAATAAGAGAGAACCTAACCAGCCTCTCTTGATGTTCCATGATATTATCATGACTGAATCCCCACTATTGACATTCTGCTGGTCATTACTGACCACAAACTGGAGGGGATTATCCAAATAAACACCTTAGGCACAAACACAAGTCAGAGGCTGGAAATTCTGCAGTAAATTCTCACCTCCTGACTCCCCTAAGCCTATCCACCATCTACAAGGCACAAGTCAGGAATGTGATGGATTACTCCCCACTTTCCTGGACGAGTGTGGCTCCAACAACACTCAAGAAGTTTGACACCATCCACGACAAGGCAATCTATTTGAATGGTGCCTCAATTGCCACTTTTAAACATTCAGACCCTCCATCACCAGTGTGCCTGGGCAGTGATGTGTGACATCGACTAAATACACAGCAGTAACTCACCAATACTCCCTTGACAGCACCCTCCAAATGAGCAATTTTTAGTACTTGGAAGGACAAGGACAGCAGATGCATGAGAATATCACTACCTGCATGTAACCTTCCAAGCCAGTCATTACGCTGGCTCAGAACATTATGCTTGTTCCTTCTTGTTGCTGGGTCCCTATCCTGGAACACCCTTCCCACTGTCCTGTGGATGCTTCTGTATCCCAAGGACTGCAGCAATTCAAGAAGGCAGCTCACCACCACCTTCTCTGAATGATGGCCAATAAATGCTGGCCCACCCTGTAATGCCCACATCCCATGTACGAATAAAAAAGAACAGAAATGTAAGGCTCAAAGCGTGCACAGCAACTGTCAATGACCAACTCATCTTTTGGTGACTTTGGTTGGAAGAAAAATGTTGGCCAAAGACAACTCTTTCTGACAGTACTTTCTGTACTCAAGAATGCAGAAGCAATCAGGTTTCACATCCCACTCAAAGGTCAAACTTTAAGGGTGCCGCACTCCCTCACCACTATGTTTGAGCTTTGGCACCGCTTATGAGTTTACGTAGAGAAAGAGGCCTTGAATTTACAAGGCACCATTCATAACTTCAGGATGGCCCAATGTGTACAATGAAACACTTGAAGTGAAGTTGCTGTTTAGGCACAGAAGCAACAAGCTCCCTCAAGCAACAATCAAATGGCCAAATAATCCCTTTTCTGCCTATGGTTGGTTGAGGTGTAAATGTACCAATCAGGACACTGGTGAAAATTCACCTCAATATACTTCAAAATAGCACCAAGGGATCAATAATCGTTACCTACAGGCAAAAATGGGAACTCATTCAAAATATAGCACTTCTAACACTGCATTTTCAGCAGAGATTTTATACTTAGATGCCCAGACTAGGTTCTGAACCCAACACAGGCTCACTCAAAACCCACGCATGACACAAGCATTTGAGGAAGGAAGGATGTTATGCTTTAGTTACGCAAGGTATTGGTGTGATGATATCTTGAATAGTATGTGCAGTTTTGGTCTCCTTATTTAAGGAAGGATGTAAATGTGTTGGACACAGTTCAAAGGAGCTTTGCTGGATTGATACCTAGATTGAGCAGGTTGTCTTATGAAGATAGTTTGAACAGTTTAGAATTGAATTCACTGGAATGTAAAAGAGTGGGGAGTGATGACTTGATTATGTATGATCCTGAATGTCATTGGCATCACAGCTGTGGAAAGGATGTTTCCTGTTGTGGGTTAGTCCAGATTTATGGGATACTACTTTAAAATTAGGGGTTGCCCCTTTAAGGCAGAGATGAGGAGATTTTCTGTTCTTTCAGAGGGTCGTATGACTCTGGAACTCTCTGGCTCAGAAGGCAATGTCACTGACTATTTTAGGGACACAAATGAATAGATTCTTGTTAAGCAGGGGCATCAAGGTTTACTGAGGCTTGGTAATTTCCTTGTCAATCTGCTCACAGATGTCATTTGGAGTAGGTGGGCCTTGAACCAAAGCCTCCTTTCTCAGAGGTAGAGACACTACCACTATTCCACAGGAGCCCTGGTTTATTGAGGATAAGTGGGAATGTGGAATTCAGAAGATCTGCAAATCAGCCATGATCTTATTGAGTGGTGAAACAAGTTCAAGGGGCTGAATGCCTTGCTCCTGCTCCTATTTCATATGTCCAGAAAGTGTTCGCTGTATGTGAAAGAGCTGAAGACAGTGAGAATTTCCAGGATTTGCCTAGTGTACGTTTGCTTCAAATCTCATGTGTTTCAATGCATGTTTATCTGTTTTGGGCACCATTGTCATTTTCAAATTCATCTCTCTAAATTGTCTAGATCTTCTTCAGTGTAATTTATCTCTCTTATCATTGTCACTTAGCTGCACCATGTTATATCATCAGCAAGAGTTGGAATATTGCAAATCCTCTCCTTCAAATTGCTTGTTGAAAGTGTGAATGCCAAAGGGCCATTGTTCTGGCACAATTCCAATTGTTAATGCCACCTGCAGGGAGAACTTTTCCAATATGTTTCTGTTATAAAGCCAACTTCTAAATCCAACTAACTGCTTTGCCATTAATTGGAACACCTCTCCACATGCAATTTAAATAAAATCATTTGAGTTACTCTCCGTCATCTCTTGATTTGACTATTTTAACACTGTCCGACATTCTGAAAACTTCCTTTAAAGGGGTGTGGGCATTGCTTGCAAGACCAACATGTCTTGTCCATCCCTCATTGCAGTGCCTTTAAATGAGTGGCTCACCTGTGCCACGTCAGAGCATAGATAAGCGGCAATTACCTTGGCATACATAGGCCACACTGGGTGAAAACACCAAATTTCCTTCCCTACTGGACATGAATGAGCCAGTTGGGTTTTAAGGACAATTGGCAATGATTTCATGGTCAACTGTACTGAGAATGGACTTTTTTTTTATAAATTCCTGATTTATTATTTGCATTTTAAATTCC
Organism: Ginglymostoma cirratum; assembly: GCA_024137785.1. Taxonomy (NCBI): domain Eukaryota; kingdom Metazoa; phylum Chordata; class Chondrichthyes; order Orectolobiformes; family Ginglymostomatidae; genus Ginglymostoma; species Ginglymostoma cirratum. Next base: position 7,146,720 of record JAHRHZ010000223.1, on the reverse strand, counting down.
ACCAGCTGCCACAATGGGGATTGAAATCATATGTCAAGAACATTAGTCTGAGACTCCCTATATTTCCCAAATTCTGCTACTCTTCAGAGATTTGGGGCTAACCTGATCTCTGCTGCTTCTGTGCCAGCACAAGTTTTAATCTCATCCTGTGGTCACCAGCTACGATGGCTCCCAACATCTCAGTTTTAGCATTCTCTCTTTTGTTTTGAAATTCCTCCCATCACATTTCCCCACACTATTTCTGTGATCTCATCCAGCCCCATAAACCTCTGAGATATTCTCATTCCAATCTTTTTTGGCATGATCACCTCGGATTTTAATTGCTGCAGTATTGTAGGCAATGCCACCTGTTGCCTGAGCCTCAAGGATGGAATTCCCAACCCAAGACCTCTCTGCCTTCCTACCTTGCTTTCCTTTCAGAAGCTCATTAAAAACTACATTTTTTTTGCCTAATTAAGCTTCTGGTCATCTGGCCCTCAGCCCATCTAGTCTGTGCTGATCAAAAACTACCACTTAACTCTTCTAATTCCGATATTAACATGTAGCTCAGTGTCATATTTTGCAATATGATACCTCTATGAAACACTTTGGGAAACCATCTGAATGCATGTTATGGTGTTGTTGACATGGAGACAGAAATGGCAGATACATTTGCCCTGTTTTTAATCACACCCCTATTTAGTTATGCGCCCTCAGCTACACATGGGCCTTATGCCCTGGAATTCTCCCTGTCTATCCACCTCTCTGTCTCACTTTAAGCCACTCTACAAAACCTCAACTAAGCTTTTGGTCACCTGCCCTGTGATCTTTTTATATAACTTACTGTATGGAGTTGATACTTTTTAGGTAAACACAAGATCTTTTAAATTACACTCCATGAGTCTGGTCACAGATAATGAGTATAATGACAAAAGCAGAAGTTGCTGGAAAAGCTCAGCAGGCCTGGCAACATCTTGAAGTAACGAGTAAATTGAAATTCTTGTAATGTGAATACAATAGGAAAATCTTTGATAAAGCATCATTTACTTTCCCCCCGGTAATAATTTGCTGTCATAACACGAGACAAGGTTACATTCTTTTGTTTTTAATCAATATTTTAAGATTATTATTTCCAATTTTATTCTCAGAATGATTTTCTATCCTTAATCCCTTCCCCTTACAAGTTCTATTCTGTGTTGGGATTGAGGTCAGAGGAAACGGTCTCTTCTAAGATCATTGCTAATTCCCCTTCAGGTGGATTGCTCGCGAATAAGCAGTGAAAACTCCCACTTGTTTCATTGCCGTAATTGGCACATGATACGAGAACTGCATAAAACCTAGTTTAGCTACAGCCTGGGTATTGAGTTCAACTATGAACAAAATGTCTTAGGAAAGTGAAGACTTTGGAGATGAAGCAAAGATATTTTCGAGGACAGTCAAAGTGATGGAGATTGCAGTTATGCAGATGAACTGGAGAGGCTTACATTGTTCTTCTCAGTGCAGAGGTGGCTAAGAAGACATTTGATAGAATTGCTTAAAATATGAAAGATTTTGATCAATTAAGTAAAGTGAAACAGTTTGTAATGACTGAAGACAGACTAACCAAAAGACAAAGATTTAAGGTGATTAGTAACAGAACAAAGGAGCTTTTAATACATTGTGTAGTTAGCGTTTGGTTTACGCTGAGATATTAGATACAAATGCAATTTGTAGCTTCTAAAAAGAGAATTGAAATACTCCTTGAAAGAGAAAGAAAATGTAGGCATATGCTGGAAATGGAGGAGATGTGGAGTCAGAGATAATAGATACTGCAGATCCTGGAGAATCGTAGATAACAAGGTGTGGAGCTGGATGAACATAGCAGGCCAAGCAGCATCATAGGAGATACTGCTTGGTGAGATGTAGAGTCATCTGGTTTGTATTTGTAAGGAGCTAGTGCGACCACAATAGACTGAATGGCTATTTTCTGTGATTCTATGAGAAGATGGAGAACTCAGATGAGTACAAAAGGAGCCCTATCCTTTAGCACATCCTCACAGAGGCATGTGTCTTTTTTGCATAAATATTGGACAAATTGTCAAATGCTCATCTCAAAGCAGAAGTGAGAATTAAGGATTGAGAAGAACCTGAGTTTAATTTTTGGTCTGAGTTCAATGATGTTTCTAACGTAGAGTGAGGGCTTTGGAACTGGTGTATAAGAAAACAGAAGGAAATAACAGAGTGAGTTAAGTCTGACCTTGATATAGGAACAGTAGGCCATTTAGCTCATCGAGTTTGTTACATATTTTATTTAGAACATACCTAATCTCTACTTCAACTCCATTTGCCTATCTTTTCCCAGTATTCATGAATAGTCTTTTCCAAATATGTTAATTAATCTTAGTCTTGAAGTTTTCACTGTTCGCAGCCTTTTGAAGGAGCTGACTTTAGGTTTCCAATATCCCTTGTGCGAAAAATGTGCATTCTGATGGTACACCTTAATGATCTGGAGTTCACACATTCCCAAACGTGTTCTCATTGTGACCCTATCTTAAAAAAGGCTTGAAAAATATTGTGATCCCTCAGTGAATAGTGCAAGAATTGGGGGGGTGGGGATTGGAAGGTCTACGACAGCAAGAGGCAGAGGACAGAAGACATACGAGAGAGGAGGAAGAAGGGGGAGGAATTAAATGAGAGCCGTTGCTTCCAGCGCTCGAGAAAAACAAACCCAAAATTTTAGCTTGTGACCCCACTTGAGGCCCGACTGCACCTTGGGAAGCCTTGGTCTAGTTCTTTACAAAGCTCTTCTGTGTTTTTTATTTTAAGCACATAGACTCATTAAGTCATAGAGTCATACAGCACCGAAACAGGCCCTTCGGCCCTCCATGTCTATGCCAACCAACAAACACAAAATATGTTCATCTCTTTTACTTCCACTTGGTCTCTCATCTACTATGCCCTGGCACATTAATTAAATCATTTCTTAACCATCTAAATGCAAACAAATACCAAAGAAGTTTATGTAAACAGTGTTAAACTTTTAATTCCTTAAACCCTAGTATAATTTTGATGTGCCTGCATTGTACCCCTTGCAAAGTCAATATATTCTTCCTGAAATTCAGTGCAAAATTCTGTATGCATTTTCTAGATGTAGTCTAATCAATTTTCTATGCACTTGAAAAAAAATCACTCGTTTACTTTTAAATTATCACCCCCTTGAGATTATCGTCATCAGTCATTTCACCCTTTTGAAATTTTTTTGTCTTTACATTAGGTTTTGCTGATTAGTGCAGATGGAAAACAAATCTTTTTGTTTGTCCCCAGATTATTGTCTTTCTCCAATGAGGAAGTATTTCAAAATTGTCTTTCTCAATTCTAACGCGCATGACCTCAGTCATCCACACCATCTGGCACAATTAGGCCCACTTATCTCATCTGCCTAAATTTTTTTGCTGCCATTTACACTAATTACTGTATCATCTAAGATAGTGCAGTTTGGATAAGCATCTTTTCATTCCATCTTCCAAGTCATAAAGAAAACATGATGAAAGGCAAAGGCCATTGCACAGATTCTGAGAGTGAGTAACTTGTTAACTTCAGCCAATAAGAGATTTGCCTACTGTCTGCATAGATAGTTTTTAACAAATATGTTCAAATGGATTGTGACGCATCTGGAGCATGTGGGACTTGGAGCTGAGCCATTCAGTGCAGAGGCACGGACCCACTATCACTGCTCAACAAGTTGTCCGTATATGTTACCTTCTACCCCTCAATTAATTACCAATCCAAGCTTTAAATTCCATACACTCTCACTTTTGTTAATTAACCTCTTGTGCAAAACATGAACAAATGCAAAACTATGCAAACTCGTAGCTTTCCCTCTGGGATTTGAACTGAATGCGTCTCAGTAGAGGAAATGGTCATGATTGTCAACCTTTCTTTTCACCAGTTTTTTAATTCACTTATGGGATATGGACATTGTTGGGTTTAGTGCCCATGTCTAATTGCCCTTGAGAAGGTGGTGGTGAGCTGCCTTCTTGAACTACTGCAATCCACATGCTGCAGGTTGACCCACAATGCCCTAAGGGAGGGTATTCCAGGATTTTGACCCATCGACAGTGAAGAAACAGTGTCTAAGGAACTTTGGTGAATTTCTGCAATGCATCTTGTTGATAGTACACACTGCTGAGACCGAGTGCTGGTGGTGGAGGGAGTTCATTCTTGTGGATGTGATGTCAATCAAGCTTATGTAACATTTATAAATTTACAAACAGTGGTAACCCTACTCCCTTTTTGAGTTAATTCCGCACTTACAAATGGACTGACAAATGTCAGTGAATCATTCCTTTCCTTCAAGGAATTTAATCTCACACTCACAACTTATTGGGAGTTCTAGGCTATGCTGTGTTTTGCTGTCAGCTTTTTTTTTCTCTTGTTTACTTTGTTTGCTATAAATTCTAGATTGTAAAACACATTCCTTAAAAAATAAGTCACACCCGTGTCGAAACAATAAATGCTGGAGATCACAGCGGGCCAGGCAGCATCCATGGAGAGAGAGCAAGCTGGTGTTTCAAGTCTAGAAGATGCTTCATCAGAGCTGACATGATGTGTTGAGAGGCCCCCTCTCTCCATGGATGCTGCCTGATCCATTGTGATTTCCAACATTTGTTGTTTTCAGTTCAGATTCCAGAATCTGTAGAATTTTGCTCGTACACATCCACATCAAAGATTGTCTGAGAAAGCCTCCCCAAATCCATGTTTCCTTATCTATTTTAACAATTTTATGCTTACTCCATCACATATGAAGGTGATTTCTGATGGTGAAGATCTGGTTTAATCAGGTCAGTTTCATCTCAATCGGAAAAAGTTGCTCTGACTTTAGAACTTACAAGAATGTGAGGCTCACTCAGACATAGTAGCAGCAAATTTGAGGGTATGTTTATAGTTCGTAGATGTAAACACATTGTGTGGTCTTCAGCCTCTTGAAAATTACATTAATGGAAGTCTTAGTGGAAATTTGGCATATTGTTATGAAGTATGGGGGCAAGCTTGTAACACAGAGACAAACCCTTAGAATCAAGAAGACATGAGCTGGCACCCATTTATCAGATTAAAAAGAACTGACAAGTGAGTGTGGCTGAGTTTCTCAGCCTATCAAAGGCCTTGATAGTAGTGGCCCCGGATGATATAAGCTGCCAGTCATTCAGAACCTGACAGCGCTGGGTCCAAAGTCAGCAGGTCCTCAGGGCTATTCCTCAGATTCAGTGTTGGGAAGGTAAGCCATTTTTATACTCTTCTCATAGGCTAGGATTCATGGGAGGGAGAGGTTTCTCCGGTGTCAGAAGGGATGGACATGGAGTATATGGCTTTCGGAACTGACTCCAGTTTGAGGCAATTGGAGCCTGCATCTACCATAACACCACCACCACCCCCACCTCCCCACCCCCAGCCTCCAACACAACCAGCAGGTCGCCATGGCTTCCAAGTCAGGGAACTAGACACCTTTCCCCCTTGCTAGGGATCAGGGATGTGGCTTTGAGTCTCTTAATGCCTCCTTTTGGACCATTTAAGGGGCTCATTTGAAACAGGTTGAGAAGCTGACTACAGAGGGCTCTTGTGGCATTGTGGTAGTGTTCCTGCCTCTGAGTCCAGACACCTGGGTTCAACTCCTACCTGCTGCAGAGGTTTGTAATAACATTTCTGAACAGTTTGATGAGGAAAATAAAATAAAAGAGAAGATCACCTCAGCACTTATAATGCAGTGGTAGTGTTCCTACTCTGGATCCAGAGGTCCAGGTTCAAGTCACAACTGCTGCAGAGGTGTGTAACAATGTCTCTGAGCAGGCTGATTTAAAAGGTTACCCTATGGGCCTTCTTACACACAACTTAATTGTGAAGGGGGTGAGTTTTTGCCGAGGGTCAAGTTGCTCAATAATGATCCCTTCTCGCTAACTTACTGACCACTTCCAGCAACAGGAATTTCACACACTCTGTCTGTGGATGTCCCTTTTCTTTTTATGCCTCTCAGAGGAAGAAATTGTCTAATTTTTGAAAATTATCCATCATGAACAATATTGATTTTAAACGCTATCTTCTTTTAAATTGACTGTGTTTGAACTGAAGGACTGGCCTCAAATGTACATTGCTGAGAAGAGAGACATGATGCCTGATCTTTTCATCTTGCACTCATCACGACAAATGAGAAGCTTTCATGTCCCTTTTTTGACAATATTCAAGCTCTTAAAATCAGATGCCTTCTGTAATTCCATATCGGATAGTAATCAGAGAGAATCTCCTGTTTACCTTGGTGGTGAGCTAAAAGATGAAAAAAAACTTAATTCGTCAGATCTGACCTTCTCTTTGCAAACCCATAATGACTCTTTGATCTGCTGCTATGTTTAACATCCTGCCTTTGATGACAGATTTTCTAAGATTGATGTTAAACTGAGAGGTCTGCATTTGCCTCATTTCTAACTGCTCCTTTCTCTGTTAAAACTACAGTGTAACTTTGAATTCCCTGTTGGTCGTGTCCAATGGGTGCACAATGCCCTCCGTCAAAGTATTTCTCAACATACTTTATGATTCTAACACACGGCTGTATTCCACAACATGTTTTTCTGTGAAAGAAATATTTACGATGTGAGAAGCTTTGTGTTGGATGAATAGTGTACTTTGCCTCACTCAGGCAAACTCTGACTCAATCAGTAACTCTCATCAAAGCAGGGAAAGTCCAAACAGAGTTGTGCTTGATTGAGTGGTTCAAGTGGCCAATGTAAGATGCCAAGTAGGACAAGACAAAGATGATTGAAATAACATGAAAGCAGGCTGCCATCTTAATGAGAGGTTGTTGAAGTATTTCTCGGTCAATCCCATAATCTTTTCTTGGTCCTGAGTCTCCATTAAATTAGATGCCCTTGCGCAATATATAGGAGTTGAAACATCAGCACATGCTGCATGCATTCAATGCTTCAGGAAGTATGGTTAATCTACCTCATTACACTGGGAGAATCTCTATGTACATAGCATTAATGGGCATCATTATTGATTGCTGGCAGTGAATTATAGACAGTGTAGATCTATTTCACATGTCAACTCTTGTCATTTTCTATCTATTGATAGTGAAGTGAGGGCTAGTTCTTTGCCTTTTTTTTTCTAGGAAGCACATTAAGTGTGAGCTGAAAGTAGGGTAATACTCTTAAAAGGAGAAAGTCAGGCATATGATATTTGCAGCTGAAATAACTCCTTTTGCTTGTCCCAAATTCTAATTGCTTTCAATTTCACGCAGAATTTGTGTCTTTTTAAGCTACTTAAACACACATATAATAATCATCATAGAAACAGACGAAACAAGATTGTGTTATTCAGCTTTTAATTCCTCTCTTAGTCCTTTGAAAGTATTACTCTTTTGCCTTTACTCAAGGCCTTGCAAATCCATAATCTTCAACTAGATACACAAAGAACAATATAGTATGGGAACAGGCCCTTTGACCCTCCAAGCTGATACACTTTGCCCTTCCATACTAAAACTGTCTTAACTCACAGGATCTGTATTCCCTTCCTATTCTTGTATTTGTTCAAGTGCTTCTTGAATGCTGCTATTGTATCTGCTTCCACCACCCCCTCTGGCAGCACGTTTCAGGCACTCACCACCCTTTGTGTGAAAAATATGCCTCACACATCTCTTTTAAACTTCCCCCCTCGCACTTTGATCCTGGGTCCCGCAGTAATTTTCCTCTCAAACTTTCTACCCTATCTATGCCATTTACAATCTCACAAATGTCTATCAGGTTGCCCCTTAACCTCTTGTGTTCCTGTGAAAACAAAACCAGTCTATCCAACCTTTCTTCATAGCTAAAATCCCCCTTACTTGGTAATATCCTGATAAACCTTTTCTGTACCCTCTCAAAGCAACCACATCCTTCTGGTAGTGTGATGGCCTGAACTGTATGCAAGATCATTAGCTGTTTCCCGATTTGACATATACACAGGTCATGAACTTCTGCTCTGAATCTTTATGTAACTGAACAGGACAGTGTCCCCTGAGGTGGTGGGTTCTGGAGGGTGGGATCTTCACTTCCTTTCTTTCCTTTTCTGCAGCCACTTTACCTCATCAAACAGATGTTGTGAATCAAAGTGCGCCATGGCTTGATTGTCAAGTTTTTATTATTCCGAAAGATTGATAATGAGAGCATCCCATCCAGTCATTAATGTCAATGCTGTCATGCTTCAAGAGACGCTCAGTGAGTCTTTGAAATATTTCTCTTGTCCACCCATGCAATATTTGATATTTGAGAAAATAGGACCTGGCTAGGGAGACACATAGCATCCAGTCTATCATTTTTTAAAAAATATAATAGTGGGATGTGGGCGTCATTGCCTGGGCCAGCAATTATCGCCCCATCTCTAGTTGCCCTTGAGATGGTGATGGTGAGCAGGTGAGCTGCCTTCTTGAACTGTTACAGTCCACCTGCTGTGGGTTGAACCAGAATGCCATTGTAATTGTTTTAGATTGGTTTTGCCTGAATTCCTGTTGACCTTTAAGAAGGAGATAGGTATCTTTTACAGTCTTCTTATTGGATCTGGAGATTGTGGCAGAGCCACTGCTGGTGAAATTTCTCTTCTGCTGTGCTGTGGCGATGTTACATGTTCCAGGTCCCACTAAGTGTGGTGACATGCTCTTTCCACAGAGAGTTGTGTTGACTTGTGGAGGTCTTTGCTGACAAGTACTCGCTGCCAGTTGAGATAATCCTGCCATTCTTTCATGAGTGCAACTGCCTTACTTGGGTGATATGAAACAATCATAAGCTGTAAAAATATGAAGCAGGGTCAAGCAAGGCTCTATGATAGCCCCATACTATTTGCATTCTACACGACAGCAGTAATACGCCTTATCAAGTATCAACTGCCCTCTGGTGAAATTAAACACTGACAAGATAAACATTTCTCTCACCTCAGTTACCTCCATGCCAAAACTAAACTGACCATTGACCGTCTGTTGATGGCTCCTTGTGATTGAACATCTGTACCAGATTTCCAAGCCAGGCTCAATCTTATCAATTCTGTGGACAATTCTGCCAAGACAAAGCTCATGCCAACCCATCTCTGGTGAGTTGAATATTCCGCCCTCTCATATGTGTTGAAGGAGAGATTCTGGAAAGTTTTAAGCATTTCCCATACCTTGGCAGGCACCTCTCTAAGAATCAGATATTTTCACAGCACTCTTAAAATTTTGCTTTCATCTTCTCTGCTCGAAGAGAAGCGTTGTCAACTTCTGTAATCTCTTCTGAAACCATCCCATGCTCCTGGTATAATGGTCAACATGCCTATATGGGCTAAAATATTGAATTTAGTTCGTACTTTGATGGACAAGAAGACCCTTCATACAGCCAGATTGAGTGTGATAATCTGAATGTGGTTGATCTAACAGGCAGTAACCTCTGTGAAGTTTGTGTGCAGGCAAACAACTAAAATTTATTTCCATCTTCACCACCAAAATCTCTTCTTACTCCTTGGTGTCCCTCAGGGCCATATATTGAGAGAAAAGTCACCAGGTGAGCTATTGGCCTGGTTCAGATGGGAAACCGAATCAGCTTTAGCAGAATCAGCTGTGGAGTGCCCTACTCAGGTGAAATATTTTTATGACAGGTAAGCTAGGAAACCCCTTGAGTAGCACCATGTTTGTTTGATACTTTATGTTGCCTGCTATTTAGTATGTATCCTGCATGGTATTCTGTTATGGAAGAGGCACCCACACTGGGTGCCTTCCATGTGTAGATGTTTTTGTAATCAACCTGTTCAGGGATACTATTACACTCATCCTGAGCAGGTAGAGACTTGAACCAAGATCTTCTGGTCTCGGGGTAGGGGCACTACCACTGTGCCTCATAATGCAAGACCTCGAACTGGACAAAAAGCCTGCCTTTACTCTTAAGAAACATGAGTAGCACATTTAGACCCTCAAACGTGTTTTTCCAGTTGACTACATCATGGCTCATTGCAAATATTTTTAATCCATCTGTTCAGAAATGTTATTAAACACCCTCTGCAACATAGGTCTCCTGGCTCAGAGCTAGGAACATTACCACTGTGCCACAAGAGATCTGAGACCCTCTGTGTGTATAATATGCTCCTGAATCAGCACTATTTAATAAGACGTGACCTAACCTGTTAATGTGTCTTGGGATCCCTAATTTGGACCATGCCATATGACCAATTTTGATTTTCTAGTTTCAGGTCTTAACAAAATTTTAATTTAATTAAAGGGTAATGTTAAATTATATAACTAGAGAACTAATTGAAAGAAACCGTAATGACTGGATTGTTAGGCAAGAAGCAGATATCTGCCACACTGCATTCTGTGAAAATGCAAAGTTCTGTGACTAGCCCTCTTATCATGAAAGCTATTAGAGTCTAGTTTCATACTTCATTAACTGGCTTGGGATTGTGATAACAGCAGCAAGGGGTAACATATAACCTGTTGAAACTCCTTCGTAATTTTAACATTCTCTGTTAGGTCACCTGCCTTCCTTCTCTTTTCTAGAAATTGAACTCAGTGCTGACAGAGGGTCAATTATACCAAAGATTTTGTGCTGAAGTCAACCAGGGTTCAATGATGTATTAGCATAGAAGGTCAGTGTAAGCTTTGTACATGGTTTCCCTCGTGAAACGATATTTTTGTTTGCTGCTGACCTGTCACACAGGAGTTACTGCCAGACTCCTTCTCCCAAGACATTTAAGCATTTCTATCAGAATATTGCATACACATTATGCTACTCACAGCACTGATGCTGCTTATTTGGCTTAACACATCTATTCTGAAGCTTATGGTTGATACTGGCTCATTTTGAATGGAGTCAGACAGAATAAGCTGAATGTCCTCCCGCTGTCCTATAATTTTTCTCTTCTTTTAATTCACTCGTGGGCATTGCTGACTGGACCAGCATTTTGTTATTCATTCCTAATTGCCCTTGAGAAGTGGTGAACATCTTTCCATCTTTCAAAATCTCTTTTCATCTGACTTCACCTCAATCAAGGTATCCTTATGTTCCTTTCTCTCTCTTGCAGTTATCAACTTCACTTAACAGCATCTATGCTATTAATTATGAGTACTCCTTATGGTTGTAAGTTCCACAGTTTATCTATTTATCTTGTAATTAATTTTATCCTGAATATCCTAATAGGTTTATTTGTGACCACTGTATATTTATGGCCCAGAGTTTGGTCTCCTCATTCGAGGGAATATCTTGTGTGTGTCTATGTCATCAAACCATTCCACACGGTTAATGATTTCTATGAATCCCATTGAAAGAAGAGGCAGTGATGTAGAGGTAATGTCACAAGTATAGTAATCCAAACTCCCAGGCCAATGCTTTGGGAACGAACACAAAAATGGCTGGAAAGTCTCAGCAGGTCTGGCAGCATCTGTGAAGAGAAATCAGAGTTAACATATTGGGTCAAGTGAACATTCCTCAGAACTGAAGTGTCACTCGACCCAAAACGTTAACATTGATTTCTTTCCACAGATGCTGCCAGGCCTGCTGAGCTTTTCCAGCAACTTTTGTTTTTATTTCTGATTGAGAACGTCTGCAGTCCTTTCAGTTTTTATTCAATGCTTTGGGCAAATGTGTTCACATCCCACTCAAACTAAATTTATTAAAACCTGGAGTAAAAAGTTGATCATACAACCTATTGTCTAACTTTTTTTTGTGAAAACCCATGTGGTTCACTAATGTCCTTTAGGGAAGGAAATCTGCCATCCTTACCTGCTCTGGCCTACATGTGACTCAAGACCCAAAGCAATTTGGTGAACTCTTAGCTGCCTTCTGACCAATTGGGCATGAGTAATAAATGCCAGGACAGCCAGTGATGGCCACATCCTGTAAATAAATGAATTATTCATTGTGCAAGGTGTTCCAACCTTTTTGGTATCATCACTCAGCTCTAATATCATTCCACTCATTTAGTTTCTGTACTTTCTCTCTTTTCCACAATGCAGCGTCCAAAAGAGTTCACACTACTCTGAGTGTTGCTTGCAATGAGAAGAAATATTTGGAGTGGTTGAAACATCTTGACGCACTTCACACACTGAATTACCTTTGCCAACTAGTTCTGGTGTCATGTAGGCGAATATGGCAGCCTCCATAGCAATAGTGTTGTGCATACACAAGCACACACGAAAATCCAATAAATAACCGAATCAACAGTTATTCAGAGAAAGTAGACTATCCTAGCCAAAGTGGAGAACTCTAAACTTTTCAAAGAATATTCTGTTCAGCTTAATGTAGAAAAGAGGTAGAGGTGAAGTTGAGGAGATCTGTTTTAAGCAGTAAGCTGTGAGGTGGAATGCATGAACTGAAAGAGCCAAGGAGGCAAATTCAATAGTAACTGACCAAAGAGAATTGAATAGTCAATAAAAACCAAAAGAACTGCAGATGCTGTAAATCAGGAACAAAAACAAAAGTTGCTGGAAAAGCTCAGCAGGTCTGGCAGCATCTGTGAAGGTGAAAAACAGAGTTAATGTTTTGGGTCCGGTGACCCTTCCTCAGACCCGAAACGTTAACTCTGTTTTTCCCCTTCACAGATGCTGCCAGACCTGCTGAGCTTTTCCAGTAACTTTGTTTTTGCTCCAGAATTGAATAGTTGTTTGATGGTACTGAACTTAAACATTCCTCAAAACGACACAAAGTTAAAGCCTTCTGTTTTGCACTCATCAAAGTTGACATGCAAGAAAGAATCTTAGAAAAGTAATATCAATGTGTACATGATAAGACAAGCAAGATAAAAGTGTGCTGATTTCTTTGACCATGATTGGCATAAAGATGCAGCAAGAACTATTAACTATCTCAGTGAGCTGATTGAGCTCTGACCAGGGAGGATGACGGTAGCTGCTCAGAGTATTTGCCAGCGGAAATGCAATAGAGATTGATAATCTACATAACCACTCTCCTATCTGCCATTTTTTGGCCCTTAACATTTCCCAATCAACCTCCGATTACCCTGGAAGAATAAGGTATCTCAAAAATTTGAGGAACGGTTGAGGCTAGTCATTTCACGTTACTGTTTTGCAATGAATTCACTTAAAAGGATGCTGCAGTCAAGCATATAGGGAGATGATGATCTGGTGGTATTATCACTAGACCATTATTCCAGAGAGACAGGCAATGACCAGGGGATAACAAGCTTGGGGCTGGATGAACACAGCAGGTCAAGCAACGTCATAGGAGCAGGAAAACTTGACGTTTCGGGCCTAGACTCTTCGACTTGTCTGCCTCCTCTCCACCTATTCTCTCCTCTATACATCCTCTATCCACCTCCCCCGCTCTCCCTATTTATTTCAGAACCCTCTTCCCCTCCCCCATTTCTGATGAAGGGTCTAGGCCCGAAACGTCAAGTTTTCCTGCTCCTATGATGCTGCTTGACCTGCTGTGTTCATCCAGCCCAACGCTTGTTATCTCGGATTCTCCAGCATCTGCAGTACCTTTTATCAATGACCAGGGGATTTGGGTTTGGAGTCTGCAATGGTGGAATTTGGATAATTTCAATGAAAATCTCAAATGAGGAGTCTAATGATGACAATGTAACCATTGTCGATTATCTGAAAAACCTATTTGGTTCACTAAGACCCTTTAGGGAATAATATCTGTCATCCTTACCAGACCTGGTCTACATATAACTCCAGACCCACAACAATGGGCTTCACTCTTAAATGCCCTCTGGACAATTAGGGCTAGGCAATAAATACTGGTCTAGTTAGTGACTCCCTCAATCTGTGAATGAATCAAAGTGAGCCAAAAAGATGTCATAAGATAGTAGGAACTGCAGATGCTGGAGAATCTGCGATAACAAGGTGTAGAGCTGGATAAACACAGCAGGCCAAGCAGCATCAGAGGAGCAGGAAAGATGACGTTTTGGGCATAGACCCTTCTTCAGAAATGGGGGAGGGGGAGGGGATTCGGAAATAAATAGGGACAGAGGGGGAGGCAGATAGAAGATGGATAGAGGAGAAGATAGGTAGAGAGGAGACAGACAGGTCAAAGAGGCGGAGTTGGAGCCAGTAAAGGTGAGTGTAGATGAGGATCCCATAGATGGGAGGACAGGTTAGGGAGGCGGATATGAGCTGGGCTGGTTTTGGGATGCAGTCGAAGGAGGGGAGATTTTGAAGCTTGTGAAGTCCACAATGGTACCATTGGGCTGCAGTGTTCCCAAGCAGAATATGAGGTGCTGTTCCTGCAACCTTCAGGTGGCGTCGTTGTGGCACTGCAGGAGGCCCAGGATGGACATGGACAACACAATCTAGTTCCATTAAACAGCATTTAGCCCATATCCCTCCAATTCTACGGCATCCTAAAGGTACACAAACTGGAAGTAGCCCTCAGGCCCATAGTCTTCCTCCCAGGTACGCCATCATATAGATTAGCCAAGGAGTTATAATGGAGACTAAAGCACCTCGTCAGCAAGTCACCCCACTCAATCCACTCAGCCCAGGAATTCCTAAATTCCATCAAGGACATTAGAATAGATGACGATGAGACTATGGTATAGTTTGACATTCCGGCCCTATTCACATCGACAGACATAACGCTAGCAAGAGAAACAATGACAACACTACTAAGACAAGAGTATGACCCGATTGACACCATCTCCACAGACAACATGCTGAAACTACTGGACCTATGCCTCACCACCCACTTCACTTTCAACGGTCAAACATACGAACAGACCAATGGAACACCCTTGGTGTCTGAAGACGTTATATCTGACAATGCAGCATTTTCTCAGTTTTGGCTAATTGTTCGTGTGTTGGCATAAGACTTGAATTCACAACTTAATGCTTCAATGGTAAGAGTGCAAACAAGCAGCCAGTTTCTTCTCATTCATTCATAGGATATGGGTGTCACTCACTAGGCCAGCTTTTATTGCTCATCCCTAATTGCCCTGGAGAATGGGGTGGTGTGTGACTTCCTTGAACTGCTGCAGTCCCTGGGGAGTAGGGTCACCAAAGGTGCTGTTAGGGAGGGAGTTTTAAGTTTCCGAACCATTGACATCCTCACCTGGTTTGCACCATGCATGTTTCCAGACCCACTGCAATGTGGTTCACTCTTAAAAAGGACTCTTTGAAAAGATGAGATAACAAGGTGCAGAGCTGGATGAACACAGCAGGCCAAGCAGCATCAGAGGAGCAGGAAAGCTGATGTTTCGGGTCTTGACCCTTCTTCAGAAGGGAAACCGGAAGTGAGGTAATCCAGCTCAATGGACACCACAGTTGAAATAATAGGTGGGAAAACACAACAGCAAGCTCTTCATTGGAGGAAGATTTCTGAAGAAGGGTCTAGATCCAAAACGTCAGCTTTCCTGCTCCTCTGACACTGCTTGGCCTGCTGTGTTCATCCAGCTCTGTACCTTGTTATCTCAGATTCTCCAGCATCTGCAGTTCCTACTATCTTTGAAAAGATGCCTTTTTATGTAGGGCAATCCAGAATGAGAGGTCAGAGTTTTCGGCTAAGGAGTAACAGGGTTAAAACAGAGATATGAAGAAACTGCTTCTATAAAAGGATTATGAATTTGTGGAATTCACCAGCCCAGAGAATTCACCACCTGGCACAGTGAGTAAATTTGAAGAGGAGGCAGATTTTTAATCAGTAATGGGCTGAAGGGTTCTGAGGAGAGGACAGGAGAGTGGAGTTGAGGCCGGGATGAGATCAGTCATGCTAATATTACTTGGTGGAGCAGGCTCAAGGGGCTGAATTGTCCACTCCTGTTGTCTGTTCTAATGTTCTAAATGGTGTTCTGGGCAATTAAGGATGCACAATAAACGTGGGACGAGGCAACAATGTCCATAACATGTGTATGATTAAAATAAAAGGAACATTAATATAGCTCCAAGTCAGCTTAGTTCTCCACTAATGGCAAGATCATTGTTCCAATTGATCTCATATTGTTTCTACAGATCTGGGTAGAATTCCTACTTCGTGCCCAACAGGGAATACGGACACAAGCAGTGCACGGAATTTTGAGCAGATATTTTTCTCTCAAATTTCTGCTCAAAATTAATTGTCCCATTACTGAACATCACATTACATCAGATGGTGCTTTAAAACACAATGAGCACAATCTTACAGGAGTCTGAATAGTGTTGGAAATAGTGAGAAATGTGGGAGAATTGTAATGAGAGGATGGGTGAAGATTTTTCGAAGTTAGAAGCTACCTGTTGCATTCTTAAACAGAGTCCTGGATGTCAACACACAGTTCTCACTAGGAAGTGATTAGATGTATAGTGCCTTTCAGTACTGCTGTTTTCAGCCTCACAAAGTCTAAATCTTGCGTCATTTAGATGTAGCCTTAAATCTTACTACTCGTCGTGAGGAAACTAGATGTCAACAATTCCCAACATGAAAGTCAAAACTCTGGAATGTCATCTTGAGCAACAGGTAACACCATCTCAGAGCATGCACCGAAGGCACCTGCAACACTCAATCCCAAACTGAATCAGGAAATTGGGATTAGTGGTAGTTATAGTGGTAGTTATGCCAGTGCCAACTTGATGGGCTTTCTCTGAACTGTTTCAATCTATGAATCTGTGGATGTTGGTTTCTGAAACAAGCCTCCACTTATGCCACTCACAGTGCATTTCCAATCCACTCATGGGATACTTCTGCACTTTGAAGCTGTTCTTCAAGGTGTGTTAGCCTGTGTGCTCGGCCAGGCACCCAGTTTACAGATTGGACTGAGCTGTATCCCAGGGCTGTTCACTTGCTACCAGCCTTGTGGTATTTCTGTCTTTGCCTTGCCCTTTAGCGCAGACACAAACCCAGGCAGTTTGCCATGGTCATCACCGGCTCTCATTTCAGTCAAGAGAAGACAGCCTGCAGATACTAAATAAAAACCGAAAGAACTGCGGATGCTGTAAATCAGGAACAAATACAAAGTTGCTGGAAAAGCTCAGTAGATCTGGCAGCACCTATGAAGGCAAAAAAACAGAGTTACCATTTTGGGTCTGGTGACCCTTCCTCAGGCCTGCAGATAGTTCAGTCAGTCAAGTATGACCTTCAATACCAGTCCTAAAGTATTGGGGTTGGTCAGTCAACCACCTGGGTCTGTCAGGGTCAGGTTCCTCCCATCTTAGGTGATGATGAAGAGGCCTGCCAATTGTCTCGGTCCTATCTGCTGTAGGCTGTTTACGGAGAAAGAGAGAGGCTGAGAGAGATTAAGTGGGTGGGCCAGCTGCTGGTATAGGTTGCAGTAGGAGGGAAAGATTATGAGGCGTCCCAGGAAAGTGAGTAGGCAGAACAAAGGCCATGCAGGATTGGCAAGGGAAATTAAAGTGACTATGGGAAGACACTGCAAGTGATAATAAGAATGGTGGAGCATTAGCCTTTGCAGGAGCTGGGTACAGTCGCAGAGATGGAGTGGCAGTGAAGTATCACAGAGAATGTGATGTCTTTACCTTGGCTGAGCAGAGAAGGTCAAACCTTCTCCCTTCACTGCTGGCCCTTCCTCCAGATGGCTGAGACAGCACAGATCTGGAAGACAATCTTGGACCAGGCTGCCAGAGGCTGACGGGATGGCATCTTTTGCCAGTGCAGGGGGTAGAGGACATCTGCATAAAACCATCCACCAGGGCCTCCAGATGCCTGTCCACAGAGGGATGACATGGTCTGGAGCAATGATCAGGAAACATACAGGGAACCTCCAGATGGATTACATTTATCTGGGAGCAAAATAGCCTTTTAAAGATGGCATGCACTAGGAATCCCAGTCTATTCTGAGACACCACAGCAGTTAGTTCTTCTCGGCATGGTGAGATGATAGAATCCAGTAGCATTGGACGAACATCAGAGAGACATTTTAAGTCGTTAATGAGGCACATTTGGATGGTACTGTAAGAAATCTTGTCAGGACACTTGGAGAGAAACCTACAAAATTGACACTTAGCCAAGATATCATATGATTCAGCCCTATCTTTTTTCATGATAAATTTGCTTCAGAAAATCCCTTCGTATATTTAAATAGTAACTTGGTAGAAATTAATTGATAAAGCTGAACATGAATTTATCACAAAAAGGTCATATTTAATTAATGTTTCAATCCACTACCTGGAAGCAACTTGATTATAAATTAATAGAAATGCTTTCAACAAATGCAGTTAGTTAGGCCAGGGTAGATGGATTCTCAGCAAACTAAATTAAATGTAAGATTTTTTTGAAAAAAAATTAATAACATTTAAGGGGACACAGTGGTACAGTGATAACATCACTAGACCAGTTATTCAGAGATCTGGACTAATACTTGAGTAACTTGAATTCACATTCTCCCGGTGCAAGTGGGGGAATTTAAATTCATCTCATTAAATGGGGAATTGAAACAGTGACCATGAAACTATCACTGATGGCTGTAAGAAACCCATCACATTCACTAACATCTTTTAAAGAAGGAAATCTGTCAGCCTTACCTCGTCTGACCAACTTGTGACACCTACAATAATTTGGGTGACCCTCAAATGTCATTTGCGATGGTCAGATAAGCAACTTAATTCAAGGTCAATTAGAGATGGATAATAAATGCTGATATTCCCAGTGACCCCACCTTCCATTACATAATTTTTTAAGAAGTGTCTTTGAAACCACCATTTCTTTCAGGTGATGCTGAATTTGACAGTCTCCTTGAAAGTCTGCAAATGGTGCTGTTAGCAAAAGTTTGCGATATAATACTTTTTTTATTCATTCATGAGATGTGGGAGTTGCTGGACAGGCCAGCATTTAATGCCCATGCCAATCTGCTCTTGAGAAGGTGATGGTGAGCTGCATTTGTGATCCGCTGCAGTCCGTGTGCTGCAGGTAGACCCAAAATGCCGTTAAAGAAGGAATTCCAAGGTTTGGCTTAATGACACTGGTTTATTTCCAAGTCAGGATGGTGAGTGGCTTGGAGGGGGTCTTGCAAGCATTGGTGTTCTCGTGTATATGATTAGCTTAACCTCAGGATATCCCTAGTTTTGGAAGATGGGCTGGTTTCAGATATGACATCTTGAAATGAAAGCTAAACAGTTTCAGAAGCTTTTACCGATGAATTCTGCCATCTTTTGCATGGGGCACACCAAACACTCGTGAATTCAGCCAAAGAATCCAGAATGGCTGAGAGGAAATGCTTCTCTGCATATCCATATGGTATGGGCAGGTAAAGAACAAAGTGCAAACCTCTTTAGGTACTGTGTGCAGTGATGCAGTCAGTATTATGGCTTGTTCGACACAGGGGAGTGCAGACATTGCATTGTGTTTAGCATCAATAACACACTCCATACAAAACCATGGCTTGTCAGAGTCTCTATGGGTAGCATCATTGGAGTAATCCTGTGAGACCTCTTGAGCCATACAATGAATTCCCCACTAATTCATTGGCAGCAGTATTTTATTTTAGAAAGGAACCTTAGTTCATAACAGGACAAACACTGGAAGCCTATAAATATTCCTCAATTGATTTTCTTTTTCCTCGCTTCTCATCCTTTGTTTGCTTCAACACTCTGAAATTGACTCATTTTAAAATATCAGGTTTCATTCCCATTACTGAAATCCTGCTCCCAGCATAAATCTGAAAGGAACAAACAGATTTTTTTCAGACAAATTAATTATGCACCTCCAAGGAATGGACACTGACGCTTTAGTAACAATGATTTCTGGAGATGATCCACGATAGAAAATGTGCACGCTTTTAGAAATTGCCGACAACAGTCAGATTTTTCAACAGGGGTTAGAAGCCAAAAGGTTGAGCTGGCTGCCTCTTGGGTTCCCAATGATGGAAGATTCTATATAAAAGAAACATTATTATTCAGTAGCAGCTTCTCCTTTAATAGAAAGCAACCTTGTGGCAAGGGCAGAAGAAGTGATTTGAAAACAGAAAAAGCCGACATTGCATGCGAGTGATATTGAAAAGGTCAGTTCTGCACCTTGAAACTGGATGACAAGATGAGATGTCAGTCTGGGCCCCTGTCCCTTCACTCATCTGTAAACCAATGGCTAAATTCATCAATTGCTCACTCCCAGCAGGACATGGGCTGTACGAAATTGAGAGTTGATGGCTAGATAAGAAAAATGGCACCTAAACTCACTCACCCACCCTTCCTTTGCACACAATTCACCAGTGGGAAAGCAGGGACAGATTAATTTATCCCAGAAGACCCTGTTGTGTTATGTCTGGCAGTTGGTGTGCAATATGCCTTTAAGAAACACGCTCGTGATGTCATCACCATCTCCAGCATGTATTCTGATGGCATAAAGCTCTCAGATTCCATCTTAACTGGGGTCACTTGAAGCATGACACACTCACAGAGGCATCCTACTATTTGTAATCAAAAGACCCACGCATATCAGTAGCTGTAAACAACAAGTGTTGAAACTTTCAGTCAGTGCTATCTTGCCCATATTTAATTCTTCTGTTCCAGGAGCTAAACAGTGCCTGATCAGTTAGAAATATTGGAGGGAAAGCCCAAATCATGGTGAAAATTCACATCTGTCTCTTGTTTTGGGAGCACCATGTTCACGATGATCAACATTCTTTCTTCAATTGTCACTCAATACACATTAAGCAGTTGTTCACCTCATTAAACATTTACTCCCTCTGCCACCGACGCACGGTGTGCATCGGTGCAAGATGCATTGCAGTAAATCAGAAAGGTTCCATCAACGCACCTTCTAAAGCATTGACCTAAAACACAGAAGGACAAGAGCATCAGGCTCTTTGTTAAACCATAGCCTGCAAGTTCCCCTCCAAGTTACACGCATCCTGTTTTGGAACTACATCGCTATTCATTTCTCCGCTGCTAGGTTAAAATCCGGGACTCCCTCCCTAACTGCACTCTGGGTATCCTTTTCTCCGGTATACTTAGGGATGGGCAATAATTGCTGGCCTAGCCAACAACACCCACATCCTGTGAATCAAAAAATATATCTGAGGGTAGAATGTGGGATTTTCCACCACATGAAATAGTTGACGTGAATAGAATAGATGTGTTTAAAGGGAAAATAAATTAACTCAAGAGATTAAGGAATACGTAGATCAGATATATTTTTTGATTCACAGGATGTGGGTGTTGTTGGCTAGGCCAGCAATTATTGCCCATCCCTAAGTATACCGGAGAAAAGGATACCCAGAGTGCAGTTAGGGAGGGAGTCCCGGATTTTAACCTAGCAGCGGAGAAATGAATAGCGATGTAGTTCCAAAACAGGATGCGTGTAACTTGGAGGGGAACTTGCAGGCTATGGTTTAACAAAGAGCCTGATGCTCTTGTCCTTCTGTGTTTTAGGTCAATGCTTTAGAAGGTGCGTTGATGGAACCTTTCTGATTTACTGCAATGCATCTTGCACCGATGCACACCGTGCGTCGGTGGCAGAGGGAGTAAATGTTTAATGAGGTGAACAACTGCTTAATGTGTATTGAGTGACAATTGAAGAAAGAATGTTGATCATCGTGGACATGAGGAGTATCGGGTCAGCAATGACCTTATTGAATGGGGCAGCAAGCTTGACGGACCAAATGGCCTACTCCTGTTCGTATTTCTTCTGGTCTTATGGAGATTAAGTATGTAGGAAGAGGCTCATGTGGAGTATGACTGTTGATACAGACCAGTCAGCCCAAAAGACTAGTTTCTGTTTTGTACATTGTGCAGAGCCTCGCGTGATTGGTGCTTGTAAATGAAACTCACGCAGAATTGTCTTCTAACTTCAAAAGAAATAATTCAGTGTGCCTATTCTTTTGAGAAGTTTCAGCAACGTGATCAGTGACTCTATTACTGCAAAGATGCTTTTATTTCAAATCATCATTTGCTTTTATCGCTGTTGAAGAACTTAGTGAAAGATCAAAGCTCCTCTTGCAGGAACGAGCCAATGCTGAACACAGTCAGAAGTAGAAATGGTAAATCAATTTGCAGCAATTCTATGCCACAAACAAGGATGCTAAATATCTGGGAATTTTTAATATCAGCCTGTAGAGGCCATATGCCTACTTTATAGTCAAGGGAAGTAAAACTGATTTTAACTAAGCGTGTACACATTTTTAATCATCTTTTTAAGCATGTTGTGACATATCTTTGGAACAAGTGGGCCTTGAACCCAAGCCTTCTGGCCTAGAGATAGAGAGAGTACCACTGTGTCACAATACCCTTAATGAGAGCATAATGTGCAGTGTTCGATCAACTGCCCTTTATATATTATAATTGATGAAATTGAGATCGGGAGGGATATATATTCATTGAAATATCAAATATATCAGCAAGACTAGGTTATTTAGCCCTTTGAGCCTGCTCCACCATTCAATATGATCATGGTCAATTCTCCAACTCAGTCCTCTGTTCATGCTTACTTCTCATACCTTTTGATCCCTTTAACCCTAATAACTAGTTATCAGCAGGCCAGGGCAGAGAAGCGGCAGCCCACAAGCCTGGAGTCAACATTATTACTGGTTGGGAGCTGGTGGACATGGCCAGACCACGTGGACGTTCTTATAGAAAGACTGTAATGTCTTTTTTTTTTGCTGCATTTCTTATTTTCCTAACTTATACTATGTATATCTGTAATGTAATGTAACTTTTTTCTTTATTTCTTTCTTTTTGTATATGAGATTTGTACCTAGGCATTTTGCACCTAAGGTAAGTGCTGTGTGTTGGCCACATTGTACACTTCTGATTGTACTCCTGTTCCTTTGTAACTTGAGTACACACGACAATAAACCTAGCTCTAATGCTAACTATATCTCACTCCTTCTTGAAAACATTCAAGGTTTTGTCCTTAACCATTTTCTGTGGCACAGAATTCCACAAACTCAACACTCTCTACATGAAGAAATTCCCCTTCATCTCCGTCCTAAATTACTTCTCCCCAGTGGCTAGTGGATCACTTCGGGACCAGTGGTTTTTGAGTAAAGGCTGTTTGGGTCACTGTAATCACTTTGGATCTGTTTGGGACCACTCGGGCCTTTTGGGAAAAAATACCTGCTTAATCCAAATGGACCTAAAAGGGAAGATTTATTCCAAAGGGCCTGAACAGATCTGAATGGGTCCACAGGTTTTGCACTTTGAAAAAAAATCTTTGCTTTTAGATACGTTCAGGTTAAGCAGATCTTTTCCCAAAAGCCCAGTGTGTCTCTAGGGCCATTTGGGTCTGTTTCAGAAAAGATTTTTGGTTTCTGTTTTTTTTCGGTTCTCAGACGTTTGGATATTTGGCATACATCAGAAAAGGTTATCACAACCCCAAGGTATTTTACATGGAGAAATGCAAGTGGAAAGTATTTAGGCGTCACAGATCATCCAAGCTGGCTGTCAGGAAGACCCATCAAAGACTCAATCTCCATACAATAAAGCTTTGGTTTTAGGGACTGGTAACGTTGTTGTGTGACTGAGCTATTAATCCAGAAATATAGAATCCCACATAATTTTGAATCCTACCATGTATAAATTCAAGGTCAATTTTATTATTCCCTCATGGGATGTAGGACCAGCATCTATTTCCCGTCCCTAGCTGCCCTTGAGAAGATGGTAGTGAGCTGCCTTCTTGAACCGCTGCAGTCCATGTTTTGTAAGTTGACCCCAATACCATTAACGAGGGAATTCCATGATATTGACCCAGCAACACTGAAGGAACAGCAATATATTTACAAGTCGGGAAGGTGAGTGGCTTGGAGGGGAACTTGCAGGAGATGGTGTTCCCACGTATCTGCTGCCCTTGTCGTCCTAGATCATAAATGGTCGTGGATTTGGAAGGTGCTGTTTGAGGAGCCTTGGCGAATTTCTGCAGTGCATCTTATAGATAGTACACACTGCCGCCATTCTTGGTGGTGGAAGGAGTGAGTGTATGTAGTGTGGTGCCAATCAAATGAGCTGCTTTGTCCTGGATGGTGTCAAGCTTCTTGAGTGTTTCTGGAGCTGCACTTATCCAGGCAAGAGGGGAGTGTTCCATCACACTCCTGACTTGTACCTTGTAGGTGATGGACAGACTTTGAGGAGTCTGGAGGTGAGTTATTCACTGCAGTATTCCCAGCCTGTGACGTGATCTCGTAGCCACTTGTATGACAAGTCTAAAACTAACACTAGGATAAGAAAGCTACTTTGAGTGACGGTAACAACTGGATGGTCATAGCACCCCAATTTATTCTTCATGCTCTTTCAGGGAGGAAATCTGGTGTCCATATTCAGTTTGGCTCCATTTGACGCCAGACACCAACAACATGGTTCACCCTTAAGTAGTCTCTGAAATGATGTCAAAGGTCAATCAATTTCCAAGAGCACCTTCTCAAATACAATTAGAAATGGGCAATAAATGCTGGCATTGTCAACACAACACCTCCATGCAATAAATGACTTAAGAGAAATGAGACCATGAACCTCAAGACATTCTTAGAGATAGGGGTGAGGCTGGAGGACTGGAGAATAATGTTGTCACACTACTGTTCAAAAACCTATGCGAGGACAAAACTAGTGACATTGTACTTATTCATTTGAGTTTGGTGGTGGGAAAGCATTGAGAAATGATGATCCAAATTGACAGTCTCTTGGACAAATTTAAATCAATTCAAGAAAATCAGCATAGATTCGTCAAAGGCAAATTGTTTTTACTAATTCAATTCAGTCTTTTGACGAGGGAACAGAGCGTGTTCATGAGGGTAATACAGTTGATGTGATGTACATGGACTTCTGAAAATATTTAATAAAATGTCACTTAGCAGGCTTGTCAGTTACATTGTAGGTCATGGAATAAAAAGAAATGCAAAGCATAGACATGAAATTGCTTGAGCGACAGGAAACAGAGAGTAGATATGTCAGGGTGTTCAAAACTGACTCTGGAGACAATCTTTGAAACTGAGCTCCTTCACTAAGCTCCGTGCAATATTGACAAAGACAAGAAGGAGAGATCTCTCTGAGAGCTTCTACTCAGCTCCCAATATACAGCTGTCAGTATGTATCACTGATAGTGTATACTGCTCATTAACATACCAGGGCTAAACCAACATTCTTTATCTCCTGCCAAGCCTTTGTTTAATCCCATCAACATTTCCCTCACTCACACATCTCTCTCAAAATCTCTGTTCTCAGCCTGTGTTGAAGAAGGACGTGGTTCACTCACTACTTGTGTGAAACCCTTTTACAGGGAAACTGCTTTTCTCAAAAGACCATGAGTCTATGGGATTCACTACCCAAGATGGTGGTGGGTGCTGGGACATTGAGTGAATTTAAGGAGGAGACAAATAGATTTTTAATTAGTAATGGGTGGAAGGGAGAGTGAACAGGAAAGTGGAGTTGAGGGCAAGATGAGATCAGCCATGATCGATGCTGGAACAGGCTCAAAAGGTTGAATTGTCGACTCCTGCTCCTAGTTCTTATGGTCTGGTGGAGTTCTCTAACTAATTTCCCCAGAATATCTAACATCTAATATCTAAAATATCTAATATATTTTATTAAATATACAAATATGTTTGTATATTTAAGACAGAGATAGATAAGTTCTTACTTGTCAAGGGGAGAAAGTGGGAGAATGGAGTTGAGAAACTTATCAGTCATGATTGAATGGCAGAGCAGACTCGATGGGCTGAATAGCCTAATTTCTGCTCGTATGTGTTATGGTCTTATGGGCTTAATATGTTGTTGGCTATGGAGGATCAGTGAACATTTTACAAGGCTTTCAGGCCTTGTCTCAGTCATTCCCATACTTTGGTCCTTTCAATAAATGGAATATTGTGTTCCAGCAAGATGTGATCTTGGCTTCTGGAGCCTCATCAATACTGAGGCTGTATGCCTCTGGTTCTGGAGCCACACCTGTCATTGTTTCCTCCTGTGGGCAAACTTTGAACCCTGTTTCGTTAGTTAAAGGCATAAGCTGCTCTGTCTTGTAACACACCAGATTCTCTCAAGCTTGTTTTTGGATCCACAGTCTAACATCAGGTGTCAGTGCTTGGGGAAGGTTGGTATGGGGTGAAGCCATAGTTCCATAGAGCTCGAGAAAAATTGTTATTTTTCCTCAGGAAGTCTGTATCCCTCTCTATTTCACTGGCTTGAGCAATCATCACTGAGCACGTAACATGGACAAATCCTTTGAGGCTACAGGGATTGAAAAAAGGTCGTTCTAAGAGCAACTATCAGAGGTCGCTCTACCTGAAATGCTGTGTGTGTGGGAGAGATGGTTTGCAAAGAGGTTACTGTAGCCTCTGCAATGGGTTGTTTGAGCTTCCAGACTTTTATTCTTCGGCAACAATACTGCAATGCGATAAATTGTTCCCTTAGCACAAAGGTGTTCTTGAGATTTTCCCTGGCTGCTAAAAAGGATGGTACAGGGACATCCCTCTGCGAGTAGCGCAGATGTCGGAGATCACTTCCTAAAGGGAGCTAGAATCCCAGGCTGGGCTGGGTTATATAAACTTACTCTGGCCTTGAGGCTGACCATATGAGTCTGGACACATTCTTCATCATATCACTGAACCACATAAAATTCCTGTAGCCCCTTCATGATAATTTTCAAATAAGGAATGATTAAGATCATGAAGGCTTTTACCACACAAACAAATAATTTTGTCTTCCATGCTTCAGATGTTGATAAAACATCAGTTATATTCTGATATGTTTTCTTGTGATCCCTGATAGTGACATACCCTATCAATTGCCAACAGAATCTCTCAATCTTGGGAGGCAGTCTTGTGAGCTCTTTTATAGTTTAGAGGGGTATAAATGGTGGGTGGTCAGTTTCAATCCTGATTGGTCAACCCAAGAACATAACCAGAAATTTCTCGCATGTCCAGGTTGTTATGAGTGTGATTTTAAATGAGGACTCTGGATGGAGTAGTCGGGGACAAAATGTTTGTATTGACAGGAAGATTAAGAAAACAAAGGACACTCATATAAGCTGAATAGCAGAGGTTCCAAAAAGTCACCTTTTTGGAAAAAAAAACCTCTTTATGCAGTGAATGCATAATGCCTGAGAGTGTTTTGGAGGCAGATTCAATGATGACTTTCAACAGAGCTGTTGAAAGACCCGTTCTGAAGAAGGGTCACCGGACCTGAAATGTTAATTCTGATTTCTTCTTCACAGATGCCGCTGGGCCTGTTGAGCTTTTCCAGCAACTTTCTTTTTGTTGCTTTCAACAGAGAGTTTGGATAATCGTCTCAAAAGAATCAATTTGCAGAGTTACAGGAAAACAAACAAGGCGAGTGGGAGGGTCATAGCTTTAACAGAGTGGAAATTTCTAGAAAACAAAACCTAGCAGCATCTGTGGAGAGAGAAACAGTGTTAACATTTTGAGTCCAGTGACCCCTCTTCAGAATCAAAAGTCAGATCACATCGGGTTATCGTCTAACAGGTTTGTTGAAATCACAAGACTTTGGAGCACTGTTCCTTCACCAGGTAAAGTCACCTGTTGAAGCAGCAGTGCTACAAAAGCATATGATTTCAAATAAACCTGTTGGACCATAACCTGGTGTTGTGTAACTTCTGACTTTGTCCACCCCACTCCAACTCCTGCACCTTCACATCATAGCTATCTCCTTCAGAACTGACAGTAGCCAGGAAGAGGAGGCATCTATGCTGAAGATTGGGTGTAAATGGATGAGTGGGTAGGCTGATTTGGAATTCAGAGAGAGAGAGAATGACAGCTTGACAGATAAAGGGATGAGGATGAGGATGATAAAGGGATAAGATATGCCAGAGAGAAAGAAAAGCTGATAATGGGAGCCAAATTTGGTAGAAATGGGGGTTGCGCAATGGCTCAGTGGTTAGCATTGCTGCCTCACAGTGCCAGGGACCCAGGTTCAATTCCAGCCTCAGGCAACCGTCTGTGTGGAGTTTGTACATTCTCCCCATGTCTGTTTGGGTTTCCTCTGGGTGCTCTGGTTTCCTCTCACAGTCCAAGAATGCATAGGTTGGGTGGGTTGGCCATGGTACATTGCTCTTAGTATCCAGGGATGTGTAGACTATGCAGATAGCCATGGGAAAGGCAGGATTACAGGGATGGGGAGTGGCAGGAGTGGGATGCTGTTTGGACAGTCAGTATGAACTCAATGGGCCAAATGGTCTGTATCCACACTGCAGGGATTCAGTGATGGGTTAACTGTGCTGAAAACACCCCATGCTGTGATAGGGCTTGGGGTGCAGTGGTGGATTAAGGACATGGAAGAAGGTGTTCAAATTCTAATATTATTGAATGCGACATTGACTCCCTTGTTTTATTTTTATGGTCATAGCTAAGCTGCTTTTGTAGGCAGCTGTAGACTTAGCCTCCTTCTCTGCTGTAAATAATTCTGCTCTTCTGTGATTCCATGATATACATCCATGACAAATAGGACATGATGAGCAGTCTTTATTTCACGACCGCTTTATCAACGGCCCCTGGAGGTCAGTCACTTTTGTAAGACCAGTTTCTACACGCTTAAAAGCTCCTACAAGCAGCAAATTCACCCAAATTTCTTCAATGGGTATGGCAAAATCTTTAATATCCACCTGAAAGAGCAGACAGCACCTCAGGTTAATTTATCATCCATAAGAAGTCACAGTATGGTTTGAACTTAGAGAGTGCTACTGACTGATCCACATCTGTGCTGCTTTAACTGGACCTGAGGCAACTGCAGTACATGTTCTAAAAGCCATGGACCTTCTTGTTGTCTCGATACCACAGCAAGCTGCGGATCCAATTGATTGAGAAAAGGTCACAAATTTACCTTTGCCCGCTAATTGTTTTCTTTTGTATGATCTGGCTAGCAGCGACTCTACTTATCCACTTCTCTCTGTGCTTTCCACAACACTTAGGGAAGTAAAAAGGACAGT
Source organism: Ginglymostoma cirratum (assembly GCA_024137785.1). Taxonomy (NCBI): domain Eukaryota; kingdom Metazoa; phylum Chordata; class Chondrichthyes; order Orectolobiformes; family Ginglymostomatidae; genus Ginglymostoma; species Ginglymostoma cirratum. Next base: position 7,117,975 of record JAHRHZ010000223.1, on the reverse strand, counting down.
TGTACCATCTGACTGCTACATTTTCTTTGAACAACTGTTACATTATTGGAAGCGAAATGTCATTATTTGCAAAGCTTTCATTGCTGACTGCTGCCATCCAAATAACATGCTTTAAAACATTAGCAATGGCACCTGTGCCCTTTCTGAGAGCGCCAAGTCTGTCCTCCCAAGGACAGCTGATGCAATGGAATGGCTTTCACTGTGCAATTGCGGATCCTGGAAAAATATATATCTATCTATTTCAATAAACACATAGACTTCTCTGAGCAGAAGAGCAACCGCACCATCGCTTAGTATTTTAAAAAAAAGACAGTTGGATCTATTATGGCTGCCACAAACAATAAAGCTCGAGAAGCAGTTCAAGGTCGTTTGCCTTTTGTAAATGATTTTAGAATTGAAGGGGACAGTGTGCAGATAATGTTAAAGGAGGGATGTGTGCTCCTAACTGTGGAAGTAGACGTTTTCAACATTGAACGGGGTGGTGTGGAGCGAGTTTTGAAACGTAAATGAAGCTTCAGACGTTGCTATTGATGTTCTTAGGTTTTGAAGAAATGGAAGTGCTTAAATCCAACTAGAATTTCACAGACATGCAGAAAAGTTATCAGAACTCTGATTTTACTGTAAGGGAGAAGGGTAGGATCTTTTCACCGGATATCTCTTCAGGAATGGCTATTCATCTGAGTGGTTTTTCTTTTATTTTCAGATGTAATTTACCTCCTTTAATTAGTCTTTGAAATTTCCTCTCTCTGCCTGTCCCTACATCCCATCCCACACCCACTGCTGCCCCAACTCCAACATTACCTTTTCTAGTTGAAGAATGATTTCACAGCTCCTACAGCAGTTTAATGGTTAACACAAGTGGCCATTCTTAACACCAAGAGTTAGTGCTCTTGGCAACATAGAGTCATTGGGCCATGAGGATGTACAAGATGGAAACAGACCCTTTGGTCCAACTCATCCATGCCCAGCAGATATCCTAAATTCATCTAGTCCCATTTGCCAGCATTTGGCCCATATCCCTCTAAACCCAAACTATACATATACCCATCCAGACGCCTTTTAAATGTTGTAATTGTACCCGCCTCCACCACTTAATCTGGCAGTTCATTCCATATATGCACAACCCTCTGCATGAAAAAGTTGCCCCTTAGATCCCTTTTAAAACTTTTGCCTCTCATCTTAAACCTATTTATACTATCCATGTCCCTCATGATTTTATAAACCCCTATAAGGTCATCTGTCTGCTTCCAATGCTCAAGAGACAATAGCCCCAGCCTGTTCTACCTCTCTCTATAGCTCAAACCCTCCAACCCTGGCAACATCCTTCTAAATCTTTTCTGAACACTTTCAAGTTTCACAACATCCTTCCTGTAGCAGGGAGACCGGAATTGCATGCAGTATTCCAAACATAGCTTAACCGATGTCCTGTAAGCTGCAACATGACCTCCCAAATCCTAAACTCAGTGTACTGATCAATACAGGCAAACATATCATAACATTGGGACATGTCAACGGGTCAGCCTTTGCCTTTTGCCTAATGACTCAAATCTCTGGACAGCAGTCATGAGAGGGAGCTCTCAACAAACATGCTTCCTTCTACAGTGTCAACTGTGTCATTTCGAATCAGAAGACTTTGCGTGTTGAGATCCACTCAAAACATCTGAGTGTTGTGATCTGATGTATACATACCTTTAAGACAGAGTGTTACAAATTTCTGTCAATCGCTGCCATCTTGACAGGATGTGATGTGATAACCCAATGAATTATAGTCAATCTGCAAACAGCAGTAGTTGAGTGCAGATGATTGATAAATAGTCTTCCAGTTAATCCTATCTGTATATACCATTAACCTCAAACTAATAAAAAAGCTATTCTTGCTTCACCAAAGTTTGTTGTCGTGTTGGTGTTGATGAGATACATGTATCACGATAGTAGCCTGGTTTCGAAGATTTCTTGAGGAAAATATAATCCTCAACCCTTCACACAAGGAAGAAAAGAACTGATGTGAAAAGTGGAACAACCATCAAGCCTCAGCATGCGTACATGATCCTGAAGGTATGTCGGAACCCTATATTCTACTCCTTTGTTCTTGCCAGGAAGATTCATGTCTGGATGAGATTGTTCAAACGAGGAAATACTTCATCATAAAATCCACCTACAGTAAAAGCTTAAGCAGGACTGGGAATTAAACAGCTGACTTCAGGACATTGAAATTTTAGCCAAACTCACAGATATGAGAACGCCAGTACACCTGCTAATCAGCCCTACGGGAACATAAGAACATAGGAATAGGCCATTTGGCTCCTGAAGACTGTTCCACCATTCGACAAGATCATGGCAAATTCTCCCCAGTCCATAACTCCTTTTCCATGCCAGCTCCTCACAGCCAAAAACTCCACAATATTTCAACAGTCTGTCTATTTCCTTTATAAATATCCTTGACAACTGGCTGGGCTTCAGAATTCCAGAAATTCCTTCACATCTTGGTTTTAAATAAGTGTCCACTTCTTACAATAGTACAATGCAATAATATAATGCAAAATAATTATAGAATGAAATTCAACACAGCACAGGAACAGGCCCTTCATCACACCAAGCCTGTCCTGATTCCTGATTCCTATTTAGACCCACTACTAATTGCCTATGCACAGTATCTATCCCTTTGTTCACCTCCCCTTCATGTATCTATCAAGACATCCCTTAAACTTTGCAAACATGCTTGCTTTCCCCACTTCCACTGGCAGTGCAATCCTGGCACCTACCACCCTCTATGAGAAAAACTTTCCCCATACTTCTCCCCAAAACTTGCCTTCTCACACCTTGAACCTGTGCCCTCTTGTAGTTGACCTTTCCACCAGATAGCCTCTGACTATCTACCCTATCGATGCCTCTCATAATTTTGTAGAACTCTTTCATGTTGCTCTTCGCCTCCGTCCTTCCAGTGAAAACAATCTGAGTTTGTCCAACATCTCCTCGTAACTAAAACCCCCCATATCAGGATGACACCCTGGTAAACCTTCTCTGTCCCCTCTCCAAAGCATTCATGTCCTTCTGGTAGTATGGTGACAAGAACAACATGCAATATTCCAAACGTGGCTGAACTAAAGTTTTATACAGCTCTAACATAACTTGCCAACTTTCATATTCAATGCTCCAGCCAATGAAAGCAAGTGTACTGTGTGCCTTCTTGATCACATTATCTGTGACCTGTGTTAACTTTCAGGGATCTGTAAACCGGTACGCTCAGACTCCTCTGTATGTCAATGCTCCAAAGTCTTCTGCCGTTTATTGTGTAATTTTCAACTGAATTTGATCTTCCAACATGTATCATCTCATGGCTGTCCATATTAAACTCCATCTGCCATTTCTCTGCCCAACTCGGCAATCTATCTATATCTACCTGTATCCTTTGACAACCGCTTCACTATCTGTCACTCAGCCAATTTTGATGTCATCCACAGGTTTACTCATCAGACCAAAAACAAAGTTGCTGGAAAAGCTCAGCAGGTCTGGCAGCATCTGTGAAGGGAGAAAAAAAGAGTTAATATTGCAGGTCCTGTGACCCTTCCTCAGAACTCAGGAACCGAGAAAGGGTCACCGGACCCGAAATGTCAACTCTGTTTTCTCCCTTCACAGATGCTGCCAGACCTGCTGAGCTTTTCCAGCAACTTTCTTTTTGTTCCTGATTTACAGCATCCACAGTTTTTTCGGTTTTTACTAGTCAGACCACCTGCATTTTCCTCCAGATCACGCATACATATTACAAACAACAAAGCTCCCAGCAGAACACCACTAGTTAAAGATTTGCAATCCCTAAAGTACCCTTTAGACAATGCAGATCAGTTTTGTCGATAAACCAGCTTTGTATCCATCTGGCCAGTTCAGCCTGGATCTCATAAGACTCTACCTTCTGTACCAGCCTGCCATGAGATACCAATTGCTTCAATAAAGTCCATGTAAACAAAATCCATTGCCCTTCCCTCATCAATCAGCTTTGTCACCTGCTCAAAAAACTCAATCAAGAAGGTGAGACATGACCTTCCTCGCACAAACCCATGCTGCGTGTCACTAACAAGTCCATTCACTTCCAAATGTGATAACTCCTGTCTCTCAGTATCTTCTCCAACAGTTTCCCCACCACTGACATCAGGCGCACTGGCCTGTAATTACCTGGATTATCTCTGTTTCCCCTTCTTAAACAAAGGAATAACATTGGTCATTCTCCATTCTTCTGTAACTATTACCCTGGTTCAATACTCCCCCAATAATGGAAACAACTCCTCAATTTCAGGTAAAAACACACTGCCGGAGGCAAATTTATACCAAGGAGAAGCCTGTAAAAAAGCCCTTTTCCACACTTTTATTTTACTTTTGAGTTCTGCAGGTCATATTCACATCTAAATCAGTTCTGTGGCAGGTCTTTGTGTTAATCCTTTTATCTCTGATACAAAAATCAAAGAGAGTTCATTACTGTCACCATTGCTGTTAAACAATGACCTGTGACGAGATAAAATAAAACAAAGAACTGTGGATACTGGAAATGTGAATAAAAAAAACAGAAACTCTGACAACATTTATTGAGAGAGGAACAGAATTACCCTTTCAAGCCCAATTACCCGTCTTAAAGCCTGCCTTGGAATTATGTTGGAACTTTGGAGCCATATTGCCATTTCTCCACTGCTGCCAGGTCAAAATCCTGGAACTCCTTCCCTAACTCCTCCAAATGGCTCAGATAAACCTGCCCTTAATGGTTCTGCGCAGCTCACTGTGGTTATAGCTCACCTTGTTATTTTGTGCAATATGTTGCAATGCATTTGCTTCATGTAACTGGCTGAAAAGCAAAGGGTTTGTGGAATCTGTGAATATTGAGTGAGAGAATGTCAGATTGCAAAGTATGCAATGTTAAAGTAGAACCTCTGAATGTCGGACATAAATTCTAATTATTGATAGGTGAGAGATAGAGATGCATTGTATTGACTAGTATGAGTGATTGCTCATGCCATCAGAAGCCTAGTGAGATTGTTCAAATTTAAGACCATAAGATGTAGGAAGAGAAGTAGGCCACTCAGTTTATCAAATTTCCTCTGCCTTCAATGTGAAAATGGCTTGTCTGATAACCCTCAATTCCACTTCAATGCCTTTAACCATAACCTTTAAAAATGAAAAATCTGTCCAGCTCTGCTTTGGATATATCTAACAAACCAACCTCCACAGCCCTCTGTGGTAAAGAATTCTGTAGATTCACAGCCCTTTGGGAGAAGAGAGTTTTCCTCATTTTAATCAATAAAAGACCACCTACTGTTGTATGTTTAAAGCAGGAACAGAAATGAAATACCTTACTTCAGAAAGTTGACATTTAGACTGGACACAGATAAGATGAACTCCATTATTACTGCTGACTGTCCTGACAGGAAGTCTGAGGAAGTTAAAATATTGCAGACCAACTAGGAAGAACATCCAGCAACAGTTTCCAGGAGGTGGGAGAAGCCTATAAAAAAGCTGGTCCAATCTTGTCGAGTTGACAGCATTCAAAAACACATTAACAAGGAACTATTGATTTTTTTCCCCCAGTATTGCAGCTAAGTGCTAGGGTTAGAGTTTGAAAACTGATCTCCTTGGTCACCTGATAGCTTTCTCTTATCAAGACAGCTTCCTCTACAGAAACAGTTCATCTCTTTGTTTTTATTGTATTTATCTATGGGATGCAGCTTCATTGCCTTCACCAAAATTTATTGCCCATCTGTAATTGCCACGAGGGCAGTTGACAGTCAACCAGTTCTGGACTGACATGTAGTCCAGACCAGGCTACAATGTCAGTTTCCTTTCCTAGAGGACATTAGTGAAGTGGATGGGTTTTTCCTCAAAATCAACATTGACCATTATCAGACTCTTAATTCTTGACTTTTATTGAATTCAAAATCCATCATCTGCCATGGCAGGTTTTGAACCTGGATCCCAAATCATTTACCTGTTTCCTCATTAACTGATAATACCACTAGGCTATCCCATCCCTTTCCATGCCACCTCTATCACCAAGCTATGCGTTAGAAATTTGGGAACTCTGTCTCTGGCCTACGGCTCTCCTTGCAGCCCTTTATCTTTTAGCCTAGACTTGGGGGAAGTGTTACAATATCTCCGGCTGTAGAAGTGCCATTCCCCTCTCATAGTGTCAGGCTGACTTTTGGATACATCTAAGCTATGTATTGTGCCAGGTCAGGAGCTTCCTCCCCCGCACACACCCCTTCCCCGCCCACCACCCCCCAACTTCCCTCCATTGACTTTTCCCCAAGATTCCAAAGGACAATGAGAAAATGATTTTTTTTTAGACTTTTGCCCATTTTCTGATCTTTATCTCATTGCTAAATATATAAGCTTGCTCAAATGGCGCAGCGTGTTTCCTACATTGGCTGTACTTTCAGAACTACTTCATTAACTATATAAAGCTCTGGGAAGTCCTGCAGTCATCAAAGGCACTGTCTAGATGCAGAACTTTATTTTTTCTCCCCAACCTCAGAGGCCATTGGGGTCCCTGGTGAAGACTACCTGCTGTTTGTTATAGAGTATATTGATTGACTGACTGATGAGGTAAACTGCTGGTGACTGAAACCTTTATCAAGGCGCTTAAGGTTATGAATAAAAAGGCTCCAGATATTGAGGGGATTCATTTTTCTCCGTACCCAGAATATGAAACTTCGAGATCACAGTAACATTATTCTTAACTGCTTCCTGAGCAAACATCATCTTCTAATGGAGGAGGAGCCATAAGCAAAACACAGTTCCCATTGTCTCAAAGGCTATCCATCAAATCATTGCTTAACTTATTAAACTCTTGTCTGCCTCAATGAAAATGTCTTATCTTCTTCCCTATCACTATGCTGGGGTCAAGACACCAGATTATCCTACTCCAGAGATAGGTTTTCAGTCTTAAAGCGGATACATAGAAGTAGATAATGTCCCTACTCAGTACATTTGCTTTGGGATAAGGAGCCCTTACAAAGGTGCACTTTTGACTCTAGGAGAGCAGCCGTGGATTGGTTCATGCCCACCGCTTGCAGGTCCAGATCACATGCAGACACAGCAATAGGCTGTTTTCCAGCTCTATTTTGTTGCTCTGGAATTTCTTTCTAACTAAGAGGAAGTTTAGGCCTGATTGCCTGACATCATCTCCCAGCTCAGCCAACCTTCTTGCCATCTTATGCTATCCATGAATCTCTCTCTAGGCCATTTCATAGCCCCTTCTCACTTCCCCGGCCCCTTGTTGCCTCCTTGCCGTCTCCATGGCAACTCATGACCGCTTGTACACTCCACTAATCATCCTTTACCCTTGTATTTATTACAGCTTCCACAATTTTTTAAAAAAAAATTCATAATTTATAAAGCCAGATCAAAAATAGCAAAACCCTTCAAATACTTAACTATTAAATACTTAACTATTTTTCAAAACAAACCTCTGTCCATAACCCCATAACTAATCCTTTAATAACCCTTTTGAGTGGTCAATTAAACTATCAACATACACCCTCCTTGTATTTGTAGTTTGTGGAAGACATCCAATCATTGATACTAATGTAGCCCTTGGGATAATTTTTCACAAACAACAATTGTAATTGCTAGAACAGTTTCTATTTCAACTCTATCTCACAAAAGCAGACTTTTTCACCTGTACTTAAAGGGCTGGAGATCAGAACTTAGTTCAAATGCAACAAAAACTAAGTTGCTGGAAAAGCTCAGCAGGTCTGGCAGCATCTGTAAAGAAAAAAACAGAGTTAACATTTCAGGTCTGGTGACCCTTCCTCGGAACTGATGGTCACTGAGAAAATGTCAATTTATATGCAGAAAATAGGGAGGGGTTTGGTAGGGAGTAGACGATAGGATAGAGCCTAAAGAGAGAGAACAGTTGGAATGATAAAGTTGATAACAATCAGGCTGGGAGGGTGAACAGTTGTTAATGGGGACTGTTAGTGACTAACAACAGCGGGTGTGTAATGGCAGGCTACGTGATAACAAGGCCTGGTGTATGGGGTAGGGGGCTGGGACATGGGAGAGTTTAGGCCCTGAAATTATTGAACTCAATTGAAAATGGAGGGCTGCAGGGTCCCCAAGCAGAAAATGAGGTGTTGTTCTTTCATCTTGCATTGAGATTTACTGGAACACTGCAGCAAGCCAGACACAGAGATGTTGGCCAGGGAACAGGGTGGTGCGTTAAAGTGGCAGACAGCAGGTAGTTCAGGGTCTTTTTTGTGAGCAGGACATAGATGTTCTGCAAAGCGGTCCCCCAGTCTACACTTCGTTTCCCCAATTTAGAGAAGACCACATTGTGATCAGCAAATGCAGTAGATGAGTTCAAATGGCCCTACTGAGTTCAGCTTAGCCTCAATGAGTGTGTCACATCTGGCCTGTTTCTGCCATTGGGCAAAATGATATCTGTTGGAAATGTGAGTGGAATGTCCTGATTCAGGTCCTGTCTGCCATTTTAATGAACTGTTGATTCTTCATGTTTTGACGAAACTCAATCCCTAACTCATACTTAAAACATTGGAGCACTGTACTTCCCTCAGTGTTCTCTTTTTCATTACAATTGAAAAGCATCCAAAACCCCAATTTGGTGTCACACACACACCTTATGATTTGTTTTACCTTCTTTTCATTTTACACACATTTCCTGCCGATTGGTTTCCAGCACACTTCACCCGGATCTCTGAATGCTGTTATGACTGTGATGGCAGAATGTGTTGGCAGTTGACCCCTACTATTCCAGCAGTTATATTATTATTGTTTGATTCAATTTTCAAAATTAGCACTTAAATATTGCATGTACCATCCAGATTAAAAACAATTTTCACCAGGTTTTTGTTTCTTAATGAACCCAAATAATGTTTATTAGAATCAAAGACATATGCTTAAAATGAGTGGCAAACACTGGTTAATATTTCATCTATTATCTGGAATTAAACATTGTTCACAAGCACTGTGGCCAGGTGACCCATGATCTCCAGGATGATTACCGACACACTGGCTGTTTTTAATGAGCAAGTGTAAAATCTCAAAATGTGGAAACCAAGTTTAAACACAGCTAGACCGTGAAATTTGCAAACTGTAGAGCTGGAACTGAGGATTCATGCAATCAGGTCTTGGACCAAACAGAAACTGCCTGGCCAGCTGCTAATGGCCACAGTGTTTCAGAATGAACCATTGTTCCTACCTCCAGTGAAGCTGCTCTGTTAGCAGAATGTTACACAGACTTGGTGGCATCCAGCTCAACAGGACGCCAAAGGCACAGTGTGACAAGGACAGCACTTGACAGTTGAAGGTTCAAAACCTTGTTCTTTGACCTCCAGATATGGAAAGTAGTCACCTCATTGGATCTTCCGGGTCCCACCCAATGCTAGTACTTGACACAGACCACAGAATCTTCAAGAAGGGTGTGAAGAGGGGAATAAATGTGTAACCTGGGGCTCCAGCTACTTTGTTTTCTCGCACTATCTTCAATGATGTCTCTGGAGGGCACCTTCAACTGACACCCAAGCTTTACAGCTTCACCAGCTTCTTGTACCTCATGATGAGCATTATCAGATTGACCACAAACAGAAGACCACCTCGATGAGATGATCCCAGAAACCAGAACTAGCCCTCAATGAGTATATTTACCCATCTTTCATTTTACAGCAACACTCACACTATAGAAAATGACTACAGTCTCTCAAGAGGTGATGGTGAGCAAAGAAATGTTCCACTATGAGCCAAGAGTCTTAAAACAAAATACAGAATGGCGGAACAAATTCCAGCATATGCTGGAATCTGAACTGAAAATAAAAAATGTTGGAGATCACAGAGGGTCAGAGAAAGTGAACAAATGTTTCCGGTGGAAATGACACTTCATCAGACAATATAGAATAGGATAACCTTTCATGGTTCATTGGATTTCCAGCAATGAAGTTGATTTGCTAACAGCTGTTGACTGATAGCAGAGCTTCAGTTTTGATTACAAATAAGCCACATGCATGGTTTTGGAAACTGGTCAAAGTCCCAACTTTCCTGGTTTTACAAAGTAGTCAGAAATATCGGCATTCAGAAACCTTATTAAATTCTGAAAAATGCTTCCAGAGGAAATAATTTCAGTTTCTGGTGCACCTTCCTTGCTGAGTTTGGCTCAGCAAAATAGAAAACCAAGATTGTAAAGGGATGCTGGGCATTCATTAACATAGAAGCTCCCTCATCTTTTCAAAAGTTGGTCTTCCAGTAATTCCATCTATTATCTCCTTGAAAGCTTTGCTTGCCTTTCGATAAATTCGTTTGACTTTTCTGCAAACAGCAGGTGCCTTACACGACATTTTACTTGATTGAATTTATTCCTTAGTAGAGCCATGGTGCCCTTTTCAATTCAGAACATATTTGGTCCATTCCATATCTTCCAATTTTTCCACATAATCCTTAAATATCAATATTTATTCCCAAAAATGACTAAAGTGAATACATTTGTTGTTGAAAATTCCCCTTGCCAGTGGAATTCCTCAAGAACTACGTTGGAGTCTTGAGTAATTAAACTCTAATCTGCAGATTACTGCAGCCAGCAAATGGTAAGAAATGTCAAAAGGCAGTCAAGAATTTCACCATGGAAGAATGGAAGGCTTCTTTACATTGAGTTAGAAATCACACAGCACCAAGTTATAGTCCAACTGGCTTATTTGAAAACACAAGCTTTCAGAGCCTCACTCCTTCTTCAGGTATCAGTGAGAGAAGAAAGAAGGAGTGAGGCTCTGAAAGCTTGTGTTTTCAAATAAACCTGGTGGACGATAACCTGATGTTGTGTGATTTCTGACCTTGTCTACCCCAGTCCAACACCAGCACCTGCACATCATGGGGTTACATTGAGTCGCTGATGAAAAGCAGCAAATGCTTGCCACAAGTAGCCTACGTGGCGATCTTCAGGAATGTGCCCAACAAGAATACTAACCAGAGGGAGAGATTTGTGTTAATTGATGGATATATGCTTTTAGAAACTTTTCAATTCATTCACTATTCCCATCACAGTATGGTTTTGATTAAAGTCACTCACCAACTTAACCCTACAGCCTGAACTGAAACTGTTACCTGTGTCATTCTTTTTTATATAAATTTAAAAAGTCAACTTGTTTCTTAACACTTCATATCCAACAATGATAATATATTCTCCCATTGCTAAATGACACCAAGAGTCATCTCCACTCATGTTTGGGACATGTCAAAGTGGATGACATAGCTGCCCATATTCCCGGTTGGAGACATTGCCATTCAGAACCCCGAGGAAGAGCAAAGTGTGTTTTTTGTTCCATTTTTACAAAATGTGGACTTCACTTTGGAACAAGGTTTGCATTCGTTATCCAACTTCAATTTCCCTTTGTAAAGCGCTGTTGAATGTCTTATTTAACATCTTTCTGAAATCTCTTTCTTGTTGTCATTCCCTGGAGCAATTTACTACAACTGAGAATCTTGGTATGTTCCACATCATAGAGGACCTAAAGGTCAACAACACTGCTGTTGGTCTGGAGTCACATTTACACCAGAGGACATGAACAACAGATTTCCTCTGTAAATAATGCTAATTGAAGTCTTTATGATAACCCTAGAGGTTTCACTATCACCAATTCTAGCATTTTATTTCAGATTTATTTGAGTAAATCACTTCAAATTCATGGTTGGCTATGAATGCATATCCCCATTTCCATCAGTCAAAAGTAATAAATATGAAACAGTATGCACAGTACCCTGTTCACATTCCAAACACGTTAATTACTAGAATTTTAAAAAATGAAACCGCTGGAAATCAGAAACAGAAACAGAAATTGCTGGAAAAGCTCAGCCGGTCTGGCAGTATCTGTGGAGAGAAATCAGAGTTAATGTTTCAGGTCCAGTGACCCTTCTTCAGAACTGATGGTAGCTCGGAAAAGGTTGGTTGGAAGATGAGGTGTTGTTTCTCCAGCTTGTGCTGAGCTGCGCTGGAGCACTGCAGCAAGCCTGAGACAGAGATGTTAGCCATGGAACAAGGCGGTCTTTTCTGCTTGGGAACACTACAGCCTTCGTGAGTCAATATTGAGTTAAACAATTTTAGAGTTTGAGGCACCTTCTCCCATGTCCTTACCCCAAGTCCACACACCAGGCCTTGTTATCACATGGTCTACTATTACATACAACACACTGTTGGCCACTAATTGGTCCTGTTGACAGCTATTCATTCTCCCAGGCTGATTGTTATCCACTCCCTTGTCTATCCAATTGTTCCTCTCACTCTTTGCACTCTATCACTACAAATCGTTTACTCTTTACTACCTCCCCTACCTTATTTTCTGTATAAAAACCAGCAATTTCCTCATTACCATCAGTTCTGAGGAAGGGTCACTCGACCCAAAATGTTTACTCTGAGTTCTCTCCACAGATGCTGCCAGACCTGCTGAGCTTTTCCAGAAATTTCCATTTTTGTGTTTTATTTCCTGGCTGGTTCCCTGAGTCAGGAAGTTTGTGGGTAAAAACCCTTTAGGTACTTGAGTATATCATGGAGGTTGAGATTGCAAAGAAGAAAGTGGTTTACTGACACAGCTATCAGTTTTCTGAGGTGATGGGGCTATGGCTCAGCTGGAGAGTGGAAATTCAACAATACCTTTTGAAAAAGTCTTGAGATTTTCTTTTCTATATATTCTGCCAACATTGGCTCCTCCACCATTGCCACTAGAAAGAAAGTCACTGATGTCAACAACTATGCATTCAAAGATGTGGACCAAATAGCTGCTTCATTTACCATTATAACAAAAGATGGTGTGGTCCTTCTAGTTTCACATTCTCATGAGAAGAAAGACCTTTTATTTTGTCTAACTAGTAATGATCCTGGTCCATTTCTGAAGCGTTGGATGGCTCTCTCACACTGAATAAAAAGTGACCAGAAATGCAATCAGTCACCAATAAACCTCCCATGGGAACCTCTTTGGCCTGAATGGTATCAGTTTCACACCTGCTTTACCTGAATGTTTGATTTATCATTATTTTCAAATCATCTTCAATACATCATGATTGTCTCCCTAATGGAATAGGCTGCATGGTGTATTTATAGCTTGATTTGAGACAGCGTCAATATCCCAATCTCCCATGTGTGTCAAAAGGAACCTCCAAACTTTTGCATTTTGTCTGAAAAAACGCTTTGCTATGCAATCAATTTTTTAGTGATTTATCCTTCCATTGTTATTGTTCTAAACAAATGAGCACCCTTGTTTAGGTCTGGCAGCAGAGGTACATTACATTTGAAAAAAACAAAAGAACTGCAGATGCTGTAAATCAGAAACAAAAACAAAAATTGTTGGAAATGCTCTGCAGGTCTGGCAGCATCTGTGAAGGGAAATCAGAGCTGAAGTTTCGGGTCCGGTGATCTCTCCTCGGACCTGAGACATTGAATTTTGCTTATTTTGTCACAGAATTTGAGGGTCAGTGGCTATTCGTAGTGCCCATCCCTAATTGCCCTTGAGCAGGTTGTGGTGAACTGCTGTTTCCAGAGGTAAATTCAGAGAGCTGTTAGGGATGGAGTTTGAGGATTTTGATCCAGCCATAGTGACAAAACAGCAACATTACTTCCAAATTAGCATGGTATATGTTTTGGAAGGGAGCTTGCTGGCCATGATGTTTCCATGTATCTGCTGCCCTTATCCTTCTACATAAAAAAGGTGCGTTCAAAAATAGCTTGGCAATTTGTTGTAATAGTCTTGTATATGGTACACATTGCTGTCAATGTACACTTTTGGTGGAGGGGGTGAATGTTTAATAGTGGCATTGAGAGTGGCAATTGACCATTGTACTAGATGGCACAAAGTTTCTTGAATGCTATTGTAACTGCACTAATCCAGGTGAATAGGAAGAGTTCCATCACACTCCTGCCTTGTGCCTGATAGGTGGTGAATAAGCTGCAGAGAGTAGGGAGGTAGGTTACTTACTAAAAAAAATCCCCATGCTCTAACTATCTCTCCTGGCCACGGTATTACAATGGATACTGTGGAAGAGTCACTGGGCCTGAAACGTTAACTCTGAATTTTTTCTCCGCAGGTGCAGCCAGACCTGCTGAGGTTTTCCAACAACATCTGTTTTCATTACTATGGATGTTTCAGTTAAGTTTCGGGTCAATTTATCCCTTTCAATTTTGATAATGTAAAAATTTTGTTTATTTTCTCTTGAGAATTGAAGTAGTGATTTTGGTACAAAAGTAGAAATTGCTAGAAGACCCCGGTAGACCTGGCAGCATCTGTGGAGAGAAATCCAGAGTTCGGGTCAAGTGGCCCTTCCTCAGAAACGTTAATTCTGATTTCTCTCCACAGATGCTGCCAGACCTGCTGAGCTTTTCCAGCAATTTCTGTTTTTGTTTCTGATTTACAGCATCCACAGTTCTTTCGGTTTTTATGAAGTGATTTTGAGGCAAGCTGATCTTGAATGACTTCACAAAGAGTGAAGGGCAAGAACAATACACCTTAACTATTATACACTATAACTATAATCACTCTTAATGATAAGCCTCAGACCCGTACGCAAGTCTATCAGCTGATCATTTACTTAAAAGGGAAATTCATCAGAGCTGCAAATCAGTACTGGATTGATATGTGAAAGAGCATTTAGATCAACGAGAGAATACCATACACCAAAATGATCTTTGGAGATTAAAAAAATCAACAAGAAGTGCAAAATTGCTGGGCCAGCATAAAGTTGAGTAGGCGGAAAATAAAAATCAGACAGACTGCTTAACAAGCAGAAATTATCATTTGAGTTACAGAAGATGACCTGTGTGTAGGGTCTTTCATTAAACACATTTCCCTGGTGATGCTGTCTTGATCTGTTTACTTAATTCAAATAGATTTGTGTCTCATGCATAAACAATCATGTTTTCCAAGAAACCACAGCATGTGAGGGAGGAATCATCAGACTCCACATTCAGCAGAACAGCACTTTATTTGTTGTTAATTAATGAAACAGAAAATTCTCAGTGAGCACTAAAGTGGGATGTTTCATGGTTATTGTACATTTGAGAAAAATTACAACAAAAATTAAATGTTCATTTAACATTTTCAACATAATAACACACCAAGATGTCTATAGGAGTGTTCCCAAGCAAGGATTGACCCGAAATCATATAAGGCATTAGGACAGATGACCCAGTCTAACCCCAAAGAGGTAGTTTCCAGATGCTTTTGAAATATAGACAGGGACGTACAGAGATTTTGAGGATTAGGAAGAAATCTTCAGTCCTCAGCAGGCAAAAGGGTTAGAATTAAAATCAGAATTAGCTTAATTTTCATACGCACTCAAATACAGGCATACATGAGTGCAGTGAAAAGTGAACAAATTCTCCATTTCCAGCACCATCTTAGATACAAATATACAATATTTTAGGTATAAATTAGAAAAATAAAGAAAAAAAGATAAAAGTATGGTATAATGTTAATCATGAAAATATAACTGACCATTTGACTCTGACATCAATAAGGTAGAAGACACCATTCTGGAATAAGTTTTGAAGAGTGAGAGAGATCTTAGACCCCACACTAGAGTGCTATTTTTGAGAACCTATTATATACAGATATAAATAAAGGAGTGCAACAGGAAATAAGGTATTGGAGAGTCTCACTTTTATGAACGAGCAAACATCCTCAGCCAGTGAATTTGCAGACACCTTCAGCCCAAGATACTCCAAACAAGTATCTCAATATGCACATGACAATGTTGGCCTAAAAGACAAGATGCAACTGAAAGCAAAGCTACCAACCTTGGGATATTGAAAATCGGAGCACTCAATGGGAAAAACCTAGATGATTGCAGGGAATTTAAAAGGTTTGTAGAATTGAGGAGGTGGCAGGTATGGGGATGAAGTAAGGGCAGAGTTGTAAACATGGGGAATTTTATTCCAATGCATTGTAATTAGCTTTAGTCGAATTGACTGTCCTTCTATGTGATGATTTCTGTGCTGACCGACAAAGAACTTGCAGCTATTCAGCACCTCATTGCATACGAGGAGTCATTCAAAGTCACTGTTGTTATGTCAGCAAGCAAGACAGTTAACTGGAGCACAGAGAAAGGCTTATAATCAGGAAGTGAAAGGTCAAGCATATTATCTGGCTTATAGTCATGTCAGTTTGCCAATCTGCAGAACCTCAGTGTGAACATTTGACCCATTGCACTGGAACTGGCTCTTAGAAAGAACTCTCATATTGTCGCATTTTTCTGCTTTTCTCCCTCCAGTATTTATAAATGTTTCTATTGAATCTGCCTCCAACATCCTTTCAGATGATGCATTCTAGATCAGTACAACTCGATGCATGAAAAAAACTTATCTAGATTTCACATCTCATTGTCTTGTCAATTACTGGCCCTCCTCTGGCCTCAAACTAAGTTCTCAGTTATCTTACTCTATCAAAACACTTCAAAATTTTTAACGTTGCGAGTAATTCTCCTTCTCTACTCTATGCAAAACAATTCCAGATTATCTTGCCTGTCCTCAAATTTCTATCTCTTTACATCATTTTAGCAAAACTCCTCTGCTCCTTTTCCTTCAAAAATGCATGATGCTCAGGATTGAACACAATACCCAAGCTGAAGCATGAGCATTGATTTGTAAAGTTTTAGTGTAATCTCCTGGCTCCTGTATTTGATACGATTATTCACAAAGCCAGGTCGACTGTGAGCTTTGTAACCTCTTTGTCATCCATTCTGCTACTTTTTCCATAATGTAGTGGTTATCACATTTGCCTCACACTCGAATGGTCCCCAGTTCGATCCTGGGAGAAAACATTGTCAGATGACACAGTGGCTCAGTGGTTAGCACTGCTGCCTCACAGGTCCAGGAACCTGGGTTTGATTCCATCCTCGAATAACAGTCTGTGTGGAGTTTGCACATTCTCCCCATGTCTGTGTGGGTTTCCTCCCATGGTCCAAAAATGCACAAAGTAGGTGGATTGGCCATGCTAAATTACCTGTAGTGTCCAGGGATGTTTAGATTAGGTGGGTTAGACATGGGAAAATGTAGGGGTAGGAGAATGAATTGGGGTGCGATGCTCTTCAGAGGGGTGGTGTGGATTAGATGGGCTGAATGGACTGTTTCCACACTGTAGGGATTCCGTGATCTATGAAACAGTTCAATATTAGGAGGTTTGTTACCTGGAGAATTAGGAAAACTCTTCAGAAGGTCCAATGGATATTGAGTGCCCACAACAGCTACTGAAAGAGATGGACATCTTTTCTGAACTATGGTACAGAGAAGCAGTAGAGGCTATTCAGACACTCCATCTTTTCTGCCATTCAATGAGATCAAAGCTATTGTATATCCACCCATGGTTAGTTCAATACAGAAAATAGCCTTCGCTAGCAAAAAAGACTGGTGATTTAGGATTAAATTATGACTAGCATCTACTATTTTGAGTGCAAGATAAATCTATCACTCTTCATGTGAAGAGATGTTTCTTTGCTTCCCTCCTGAATGGACTGACTCTGATCCCAAGGATTTGTCCACTGTCCTAGGTTCTACCACCAGCAAGAAAGAAGTTTATTTTCCAATGTTCTTTTCAATCAAATCCTGACTTAATTGTCTACAGTCCAGGAAAATTCCTGGCTCAGGCAATCAGTCCTCATGATCTAACAAATGCAGTTCATGGAACATACTGGTAAATCTGTGCTGTACCCTATCCAAGGCCAATATGATTTCCACATACTATTCAGAATTGTACACACCAATGTGACATTTAATTTTCCTTTATGGTATGCGCCTTATTTACTGATATAAATCCAAGCTTACTGCTTGGATATTCACACACAAATCTTGAAGGGTATGTTGTCTGAAGTATTTGAGCTTTAATGTATCCAGGACTTATTTTTTTGTTTAATTCACTCTTGGAATGTAGGTATCGCTAGCTAGGCCAGCATTTATCATCCATCCCTAATTGCCCAGAGGGCAGTTAAGAGTCAACCACATTGCTGTGGGTCCAAGGTCACATATAGGCCTGACCAGGTAAGGATGGCGGTTTCCTTCCTGAAAGGACATTAGTGAACCAGGTGGGTTTTTCCAACAATCAACAATGGTTTCATGGTCATTATTAGACTCTTCATTCAAGATTTTTAATTGAGTTCAAATTCTACCATCTGCTATGGCCAGGATTTCAATCCAGGTTCTCAGATCATTACTGGGGTGTCTGGATGAGTGGTCTATTGATAGTACCACTAGGCCATTTCCTCCCCTTTACTAGTTGAACCAAACTTTTGTCCCTCTTTTTTCTCGCCCACTTTTTGATTATTGGTCTGTTTGCCCTCCTGCTGACCAAGTTCATCTATCACCTTGAGATTTTTTTCTTCTCTCAAACAACAGATTATGCAATTTACTTGAGTCTTCTTCTACTTTCTGTGTTAGTTATTTTTAAAAAAATCCTAAGGGAAAGTAGTTGCCTTTCATTGGAGTTTGCACAGTCCAGCTTATTAATTTGTTCTTCGACTCTTTTGTTTTACAAAATACTTAGTAGCTATCCTGTTTATCTACATCATTCCAGATAATCAATTATTTGAAGATATGCCGATAACAAGACACAGAATTACAGGCCAATAATGTGCACATTGTTCGAAAAATTAGGAGATTTTGGTTATTGCAGTCCTTGGGTGAGATTTCTATCCTTGAATCCTGCTGGTATCCGTGTACTTCCTTCTATTTATACTATTCTTATCTTTAATTTCTTTGTGGCAAGCGTGCTTAAGCCAGTATTCCAATTAGAGATCAATGATTGTTGAACTTCCTAGAAGATGTATACTGCAGTGGGAAAGAACTGACCCAGCGGGAGACAATCTCATCCTATACGTTAGAAGTGTTCCCTTTACGATATTCACATTCAGGGCTGCGAGCAATTTCAAGGGCCACATTGTGCAACAGCTGGGCCGTGCAAAGCATAGGATTTTTAAAAAGTCATTTATGGCATGTGGGCAATTATCACCAATTCCTTAGTTTATAGAATCCCTACAGTGTGGAAACAGGCCCTTCAGCCCAACAAGTCTACACCAACCCTCGGAGCATCCCACCCAGACCCATTCCCCTACAACCCACCTAATCTACACATCCCTGAAAACTACAGGCAATTTAACATAGCCAATCCATCTAACCTACATACTGTTGGAGGAAACCGGAGCACCCGGACAAAACCCACACAGACATAGGGAGAATGTGCAAATGCCACGCAGATAGTTGTCTGAAGGTAGAATTGAACCCATGTCCCTGGCATTATGAGGCAGCAATGCTAACCACTGATCCATCATGCCATTGTCCTTGAGAAGGAGGTGAGAGGTTGCCTTCTTGAACCGCTGCAGTCCACGTGCTGCAGGTAGAGCCACATTGCCATTGCGGAGGGAGTTTCAGGATTTTGCCCTTGTGACATTGAGGGAATGGCAACTATTTCCAAATCGGGACACTGAAAGGCTTGGAGACAAATATTGCAGGTTTCCTTGTATCTGTTGCCCTTGTCCGTCTGTATGGTAATGATCAAAGAATTGGATGGTGCTGTCTGAGGATTGTTGGTGAATTTCTGCAATGCACTTGTAGTTTGTACACAGTGCTGGTACTGAACCTTGGTGGAGGAGGAAGTGGATATTTGTGGATGTGGTGCAAATCAAGTGGACTGCTCTGTTCTGGATGGTGTCAAGCTTCTTGAGTGCTGTTGGAGCTGCACTCATCCAGGCAAATGGGGAGTATTCCATCACAGTCCTGACTTATGCCTTGTGAACAGGCTTTGGGGAGTCAAGAGTCAGAGAGTTTAGGAGGAATGCTGAGCGTTACCGGTTTTAATCTATTTCAGCCAAACATCAGCCTATTGGCATTGACTGAGCTCTTCTCTAGTTGCTACCGACATACCAGTTTTATATCATGATTATTACATCTCTTTATTCCTCCACAGTACTGTATTTTAATTCTTAAATTATCCTCAGTCAACTCATTTGCTAGCTCAAAATGATGACCTGATACTTTGAATTCATTTCTTAAAGTTTCATGGTCTTACTTAATCCATCAATGTACCTTTGTAATTTTAAGCAGTGTGTGATCAGTATCGAGCTGGTGTCAAGGTGGATTCTTGACCTGAAGCAAAGTTTGAATTCCAGACCTCTTATTGAAGGCTTTATTGGGAAATGGACCATAAATTTACTCTGAGTTCTCCCTTCTGGGTATGGTCAATACAGGGTTAACTACTTACTGAAAAAGACTGAGAATGACAGAAATTAGAAACAAGATCAGGCATTGCTGGAAAAAGCTCAGCAGGTCGGCAGTATCTATGGAAAGAAATAAGAGTTAATATTTCGGATCCAGTGACCCTTCCACAGTTTTGCAGAAAACCAAAGAAGTGAGGATGCTGAAAATCAGAAACAAAACCAGAAATTGGTGGAAAAATTCAGCAGGTCTGACAGTTCTGAAGAAGGGTCATTGGGTCCAAAGTATTAACTCTGTTTTCTCTCCGTGCCAAATCTGCTGAGCTTTCCAACCATTTCTGATTTTACTAACCACTTGTACCTTGGCTCATCCATTGATGAGAAATTTTATTTTTTCTCCCTTGAATCATGCTATGAATACTGACTAAATTGTTGTCTCCGTCCTTTCTTCCCATCTCTTACATTCAGTTCATCTGATTTAATGGATTTAAATTCATGCTTCTGGAGTCCAGATTCCATACAGTGCAGAAGCAGGCTATTCAGCCCATCAAGTCCACACAAGCCCTCTGAAGGGCATCCCACACTATTCCTATCATCCCACATTTTCCCTGTGGCTAATCCACCTAGCCTACATGTCACCAGACACTATGAGCAATTTAGCATGGCCAACCCACATAATCTACACATGTTTGGACTGTGGGAGGAAACCAGAGAATCGGGGGGGGAAACAATGAAGACACAGGGAGAATGTGTGAACTCCATTCAGACAGTCACCAGAGAGTGGAAACGAACCCAGCTCCTTGGTAGAGTGAGGCAGCAGCGCTAAACACTGAGCCACAGTGCTACCCTGGGAACCCCATAGCTAAAGCCCTTTGTTCAACTATACATCAAACAGAAAATGTCAGCCACTTCAAATGAAGCTATATTTGATTCCTTTTTCCATCATCCACACAATGGCTATGACCACAGTTTCATTACGATCACCTATTTCCGTCTTTGTTGCATTCCTGTACCATAGCTTACTAGCTACTGAAACCCACATGTATTGGCTTTGTTGTACCTAAATTTCACAATTTCAATGCACAACTGGTTGGACTCCCATTGTTTTGATATTCACCTGTGGGATGTGGGTGTCTCTGGCTGGGCCAGCATTTATTGCCCGTTCCTAGTTGCCCTCGAGAAGGTGGTGATGAGCTGCTTTGCTGAACTCCTACTGTCCATGTGGTGTAGGGAGACCCACAATGCCCTTAGGGAGAGCGTTCAAGGTTTTTGACCCAGTGACACTGAAGGATGTGTTTCCAAATCAGGATGGTGAGTGGCTTGGAGGGGAGCTTGCAAGGGGTGGTGTTTCCATATATCTGATGGTCTTGTCCTCCGAGATGGTTGCACTTGTGAGTTTGGAAGATGCTGTTTAAGGATCTTTAGTGAATTTCTGCTCCCTATAAAATTTATGCACTATTGTCTATAACATTGATATCATCCAATACTCTGATATTGTCTGGTCTCTTTATTCTCTCCAAGACCTGTTCACACCTGCTCACTCTGGTACCGGGATGACCAACACCTGAATGTTAAAATTTTCATTCTTGTTTTCATATCTTTCCATGGTTTGCTCTGCCCCGTTTCTTAAGCCCTCCATGACCTTTCAAGATATCTGCACTTATTTAATTTTTGGCTTCTTAAGTATCCACAGTTTTAATTGCTTCACCATTAATCATGTTTACAGCAGGCTGAGCACTCAGCTTTTGAATTCCCTCCTTACACTTCACTATACCTCACTTTCTTCCTTTAATATGCTGCTTTAAACCCACTTCTTTAGTCAAGCTTTCGCGATCCGTCAGAAAATCATAATTATTATTCGTCACCAGTATCCACATCCAAAAGATCATTAGCTGCCATTTCTGCCATATCTAGTGGGATGCCACCTAGAGACACATATTCCCCTCCTTGTCAGCTCTCCACAGGGTCAACTTAGTCCAATCCACCTCTACTCTTACACGTCATCTTCCAATGTAACCACAGAAGGTATAACAGCTGACTGTTTACTCCCTCCCTCCTCATTATCCAAGGACCAAAACACACCTTCCCAGTGAAGCAGAATTTTCCCTGTACTTCTTGCAAGCTAGTCTAATGTATTCGCTGTTCACCATATGGTCTATTCCACACTGAGGAGATGAAACACAGACCGAATGACCACTTCACAGAACACCAATGTCCTGTCTGCAAACATAATGCCAAGTTTCTGGTTATCTGCCACGTCAACACACCACCTTGTTCCTTGGCCATTATCACTGTCTTGGGCCTGCTGCAGTGCTCCAGCGAAGCTTAGTGCAAGCTTAAAGAACAGCTTCTCCTTTTCTGCTTGGCAATTCTATAGCCTTTGGGGCTCATGATTGAGTTCAATAATTGTGGGGCCTGAGCACATTCTCCCATTTCCCTACAACAACACCCTCACACCCGACACTGTCATCACATGACCTGCGAACGTGACCAACCCATTGTCAGGTAATGATGGTCCCTAATAACAGTTATTCATTCTTCCAGGCTGGCCATTACCCATTCCTTTGTCTGCCCAAGTCTTTATCTCTCTGAGCTCCATCTCCACCTATCATTTACCCCATCCCCTCCCTCCACCTTATCTTCAGCATCTTTACCAAATTTGTCCTATTATCAGTTCTGAAGAAGGGTCACTGGACTTGAAAGGTTAACTCTGCTTTCTCTCCACATTTGCTGCCAGACGTGCTGAGTTTTCTAGCAATTTCTGGTTTTGATTGTAATCATAATATTGTAAATAATGTTTAAAAATCAATCCTATGGATCGCTGTCAACTCTGGTTTTATGTCCTTTGTGTGAAATGATTTAGGATGTTACAGCATGTTAAAGGAGATAAAGAAATATAAAGTGGTTGTTGTTGTTTCAGCTTTCAGATTTCTTTGTGTAGCGTAAGGTCACATTGTATTTGTCAAACCATGTACTTGACAGGCGAGGTGATGGATGGTTAATCCAAAGACCTAGATAATGTCCTGTGGCTCTGAGTTCAAATCCCACCGCAGCAAGTGGCAGAATTTGAATTCAATAAATATCTGGAACTAAGGATTGTCAGGAAAAATCCATCTGGTTCAGTAATGTCCTTTTGGGAAGGAAACTGCCATCCTTACATGGTCTGGCCAACATGTGACTCCAGACCCACAGCAATGTGGTCGACGCTTAACTGCCTTCTGGGTAGTTAGGGATGGATGATAAATGCTTCCTGGCTAGTGATGTCCTTATCCCATGAATGAATAAAGGAAAAAAGAAACCTTTTGTGGAACAGATAGAGCATGGAGGGGCCAATGAACGAATGCTGGTCCAACGTGAGTCACCTTGTTGATCCTGAGTGCTGCTGAGGAGCAGGCAGGAGGCTGGAATGATGCGTGACAATTGCTGGACTTGGGCCTAGTGCCACATGCTGAGCTGCTGTTATCGGGCTGTAGTTTAAAACCTTTTCACTATGTGTAACTACCTCTTGTAAGTGACGCTTATATTTCCCTTTAATCCTCTTTGTATAAGATTTGTACCTAGGGTACTTGTACCTAAATACCGCGATTAAAAGGCAGCCATTGTAAAAGCTTTTCACTGTACTCCTATACCTCTGTATTGTAATACAAGTGACAATAAAGGATAATCTATTCTCTATTAAAAATGTTATCCAAATGCAAGTTTTTGTTTTTTGCTGTTGACTGAGGTACTTTTGCTGGGTTTGGAGTAAGGAGGAAGAAACTAAATCATCCAGGGATTCCTCTTGAGCACAATCTGGTTCCTGCTGACATGGATCGGAATACTGATACAGAAAACAGTTACGTTCAGCTGGGGAATGTGTGAAATAGTGGAATTCATTTTTTTTTTTAAAAAAGGAAGCTATTAATCCCATTGTAGATAATGCATTCTGTGGGCACTTTGTTCAGATTTCTAGTGCAGCGTCAAACAACTCTGTAAATCTGATTACCAAAAATCAAAAACTGTCGATGCTTCCTAACATGCTAGTGTTAAACCTGCTCGACTTAAATCTATTTTATGCACTTGTATGCCTTTATTTGCATTGGAATTTTTTGGAAAGTCAGCTTTGAGGGTAAGGTCAGCACATTTCAATCCGGTGTGATGGATGTTTAAAGCACTGATGGGCCAATCCCAGTTAAAGTGGCAAACAGCACAATGTCATCAATTTAACATGATCTCCTCTTTTGCGGAATCTGGGCTGTACACCCCTAATTACCATTGAGCTGAGCAGCTCGCTGGAATTGTTTCAGAGGTGGTTAAGAGTCAATTGTGTTTCAGCGTGTCGGGAGTCAGATGAAGTAAGAGTGGCAGATTTCATCTCCTAAAGGACATTAATGAACCTGACAGGGTTTTACAGCAATCAGTGAGGGTTTCATGCTCAGTGTTCTGGAAACGTACACTCAATTCCAGATTGATTCAGTTCAGGCCCCACCAGCTGCTGAGGTCAGCTTTGAAACTATTTCCCCTGTTGCATTAGCCTGAGCTTCTAGCCCAGTGGGATTCACACTGTACCCAACATGTTGCCCATGATCTTCTTCCAGTATGAGGCCAGTAAGGGTACAGTCTCAGAGGAAACACATTACAATCTTTGAAAGTCAATCCAGAGTTGCACAATAAACATAGCTTCACCAACATTGTGTAAGCTGCTGCAGGGTTTAAACTCTAAATTGCAGGTGATAATTTGACATAACCTGTGTACAAAGGTGAAATGGATTAAAGCACAGCTCAAATTGGACCATGCCATCAGTTTGATGTGGAACTTTGCAAAAGAGCAGCACTTGTTCAATAACTGCTGAGTGAGAATCCAAAGTGCTAATGAGCTTGGAGTAAGAAGGTTTATCGCCAATTATACAAGATAGGTCAGACAGGAAAAGAAAGCCCCTATCCATCTAGTGAGTGTGCACTCAACAAAATGCAAATCATTTGGACCAAAAAGACAGGACACAAAATTAATCACTTTGTAAGAAGTTGAGAACTCATTTTAAAAGTGAGTTGAAGAATTTGAGGATCAATATAGAAAGACACCTGGTTAAAAAAAAATCAAATCTCTCCATAAAGGCAAGGCTGGAGAAATTATGGGCTCCGTCTGCAGAATTGGTGAGTGTAATGAGAAATAAGCACATCACATCATTCTCATGTAAATTCTGAAATCCAGCCAGAAATTGAAGAAACTGTTGACTCAAGAGAGGGTTAAAAACGTTCGAACATCGAAACAGGACTGAGCTGCTCAACTCTGTCCTGTCAGATGTTTGGTTTCAGATTCGTCAGCAATAATAGAAAACTCAATCAATTTCACGTTTCGAGTTTTCACTAGACTCCAAGAGCTTGTTCTGGGTTAGAGTAGTTCTGGGATTCCATTGCCCTAGGTATGGATTAGTTTTCCCTAACCTCATCCTGGAATAACCTAGCTCTTCACTTAACTTTAAGCAATGTTAGTGCAACAGTTCCAATTCTTTGACCATGTGTCCCTGAGATTGGAGTGTGACTTTGGTGAATTTACCTGGAAAGGTTTACTGTTGAGTAGAAAGGTAGGCCATTCCAATAATAACTGTACAAACAGAGTTTCAGTATCATTAAATCAGAGAATTATTACGGTGCAGAATGAGGCCATTCAGCCCATCATACCTGCATTAGTCCCATTACTTATTGTCAGTCTCCTGCTTTCTCCCTCCTGCCAAATCACCACACACCAATTCTATCCAAATAATCATCCAATGCCCTCTTGGATATGCAGTGTATTCCATACCCTAATCAATGTTTTTTTTTTCTCTCCCATGTCTCTTGCTTCTTTTGCACATTTCTTTAAACCTGTGCCCTTTTATTCTTCGCTCTTTTACAAGTGGGAACTGTTTCTCCCTATCTACTATGTCTAGACCGCTCACTATTTTTAAACACCTCTATCAAATTTCCTCTCACCTTTCATCTCTCCAAGGAGAACAGCCCAAATTTCTTCAATATGTTCTGATGATCAGATTTGTCCCACAATATTTCTGTATACCAATAACTCTTCATGCTCCTTAGCCTTAAATCACTGTCAATCATTTCATGTGTTTATTGCAATCTTTGTTTCTATTTGTTCACATACAACTTCCTTCCTTCTGTCACAGGATTTCTTTCTGATGGCTCAAGGTGACCCAAGCCCAAACCTAACCCAATTATCCAGCCAGGAACACTCTGACAGGACTACTAAAGCCTTCTTCAAAAACTCTCAGACAGCCTTTTCAGTCTGCAGTAACTACAGTGACCATCGCAGCCATGATTTTATTCGTCTTTTCTTGACATTAGCTTCCTCTGTTGCTGGACTACATTGTCCTCTATTAGGAGAAATTAGAACTCTAAATGCACCTGTCAATCAGATTGATAAAGCAGATCAATCTGAGCTGTCGAGCTGAGAGCACAGAAAGATTCTGTAAATGTTCCTATGTCTGAATCCATTGACTTTAATGCTTTTATCTGTATTATTTTACACACTATGTATTCAAATATTTATCTACTTTCCTTTTAAATGATCATATGGTACTTCCCTCAACAGCCATAGAGTAACAGAACCATAGAGATAGACAACACAGAAACAGACCCTTCAGCCAATCTTGTCCGTGCTGACCAGATATCCAAAATAAATCTAGTCCCATTTGTCAGCATTTGGCCCATATCCTTCCAAACCCTTCCTGTTCATATACCCATCCAGATGCCTTTTAAATGTTGTAATTGTACCAGCCTCCACCACTTCCTCTGGCAGCTCATTCCATGCATGCACGACCCTCTGCATGAAAAACCCTCTTGCCCCTTAGGTCCCTTTTATATCTTTCCCCTCTCACCTTAAACCTATGCCCTCTAGTTTTGGACTCCTCCACCTCCGAGAAAAAAACCTTGCCTATTTACCCTATCCGCACCCCTCATGATTTTATAAACCTCTATAAGGCCACCACTCAGCTTCCGACACTCCAGGGAAATAGCTCCAGCCTATCCAACCTTTCCCTGTCGCTCAAACACTACAACCCTGGCAACGTCCTCATAAATCTTTTCTGAACCCTTTCAAGTTTCACAACATCCTTCTTATAGCAGGGACACTGGACCTGCGCGCAATACTCCATAGGTGGCCAATCCAACGTCCTGTACAGCCGCAACATGACTTCCCAACTCCTGTACTCAACACACTAACCAATAAAGGCAAGTATACCAAACACCTTCTTCACTGTCCTATCTACCTGCAACTGCACTCTCAAGGAACCGTAAACCTGCATTTCAAGGTCTTTTTATTCAGCAAAACTACCCTGATTTGCCTTTTGAAATGTAGCACCTCACATTGATCCAAATTAAACTTCAACGGCTACTCCCTGGCCCATTGGCCCATCTGATCAAGATCCTGTTTTACTCTGAAGTAACATACTTGGCTGTCCACTCTACCTCCAATTTTAGTAAACTGTGGTAAAATATTCCATGTTATAAATAACCTCCTGTGTGAAAATGAAAAATTTCTCAGTTGCATTGTTACTGATTCAGTGCAATAATTATTCACAATTTTGAAAAGATCAGTTCAAACATAATACAACTTTCTCTGCCACAGTAAGAAATGCTCCAATTTTCTGAATGGGAGGAATGTATTCAAGAGGCAGCCAGATCTAGCACTTGGGTGAATGGGATCAAAGGTTATGGGGAGAAAGCAGGACGGGACTTTTGAGTTGGATGATCAGTCGTGATCATGATGAATGGTGGAGCAGGTTCGAAGGGTTGAACGGCCTCCTCCTGCTCCTATCTTCTATGTTTCTATGAATCTGTCTCCATTATAATAACCTCTCATTCCAGCAATCAGCTTCCACGCTTAAAGCTCCAAACATTGTGCTAATAATTTTATGGACGAGGTATGATTCGAAAGAAAAGTTAAAAAAAAGACACATTGAAAATATGAGAAAAGCTAGAGTAAGTCATGAGCCAGATGTATAATTTTACAAAAGGAAAGCATAATAAACTAAAATGAATAGGTTATTACAGTCATGAAATGACTAAAGAAATTATAATGGGAGGAAAAGAAGAAAGAAAGAAAGACAGAGCACCGATGACAGGAGAAGGCTAAACAGAAAATAATAACAACCAAGCTGATCAGTTAAGGAATGGAAACTTGAATGACTTAGAGATTGAGACTCCCCATTGCAAGCACGGAGGAACAGGAGGGAGTCATTCAGAACTTCAAGGCTCAGACAGACCACAAGACATAAGAGTAGAAGGAAGCCATTCAGCCCATCGAGTCTGCTGTGCCATTCAATGAGATTATGGCTGATCAGCCAATCCTTAAACTCCTTCTGATTCTCCATAACCCTCAATTCCATTACTGATGTCTATCTCAGCTTGAATTGACCTCATGTCAAGCCTCAGCAATCCTCTGCTATATCGAATTCCATAGATTCTCTGCCTTTTAAGTGAAGAAATTTTTCCTCATCCCTGTCTTAAATGTGTAACTCCTTTTTCTGAGTTCATACATCTGGTGCTAGACTCTCCCACTAGGGGAAATAACTTTTCCACATCAACCCTATCAAGCCACGCAAAGAACGTTGTATGTTTTGATAAAGTGACCTCGCATTCCTCTAAATTCCAATGAGCACAGGCCCAAATTACTCATTCTCTCCTCATAAGACAATTTTCCCATACCTAAGATGAGCCGAGTGAACCATCCCTATGCTATCTCCAACGCCAGCATATCTTTCTTCAGATAAGGTGCCCAAATTAGTTCACTGTGTTGCACCTGTGGTCTGACTAGTGCCTTGTACAGTTTTTGCAAAACTTTCTTCCTTTTATATTTCATTTTCTTTGAAATAAAGGGCAATATTACATTTGCCTTCCATTTACCCATTGAACATGGATGCCAGATTCATACAGGAGGACTCCCAATTCCTTCTGTTCTGTACGTTTCTCAAGTTTTTCTCTTTTTAGATAATTTGCAGTTTCTCTATTTTTCCCACCAAAGTGTGTGGCATAACATTCGCCCACACTATATATCAGCTGTCACGTGTCTTATCACACTTGACCTGTTTATATCCCTCTCACTCCTTGTGTCATTCTCAACACTAACAGATTTTTAAAGCCTAAGGGAATCAAGGGCTATGGGTATAGGCAAGAAAGTTTATTTGAGGACTTTCAGATCAGCCATGATCTTACTGAATGGTGGAGAAGACTTGAGGAGCTAACAGGCCTACTTCTGCTTTCACATCTTATGGTGATCCATTCTGTCATTCTGTTAGATCATGACTGATCTGTATCACAATGCTTTGTACCCACCTTTGATCCAAATCTTCTATGTTAATCTCAAATAAAAAGCTATCAAAGACTTGAAATTTTCATTTGAACTGCAGACCCAACTATTATGATGAAAGAGCTTGAAGTTTCCATTATCCGTTGTGTTGTACCAGCCGTGAATTATTTGATTCCAACTTTAGAGGTATACTTCTTATTCTTGACATCCCCACAAAAAGAGAAAATATTTTCTCACCATCTACCCGATTAAAAGCTTACAAACAGCTCAATTAGATTAACCTTTCGCCATCAATATTCAATGAAAGAGAAACTGAAATTAAGCAATTGGTCATAGAGGCATATAGTCATAGAGTTATACAGCATGGAAACAGACCCTTTCATTCAACTCACCTATGCCAACCAAGTTTCCCAAACTGAACTAGTCCTATTTGCCAGCATTTGGCCCATATCCGTCTTAAACTTTCCTATTCACGTACTTGTTCAAATGTCTTTGAAAGGTTGCAACTGTACCTGCATCTATCGCTTCCTCTGGCAGTTCATTTCACTTATGGAATACCCTCTGTGTGAAAAAGTTGCTCCTTATGTCCCTTTTAAATCTTTCTCCTCTCACCTTAAAAATATTCCCTCTAGTTTTGAACTCCCCCACCCTAGAGAAAAAAACCTTTGCTCTTAACCATGTCTATGCCCCTCATGATTTTGTAAACTTCTACAAGATCACCCCTCAACCTCCTACACTCCAGTGAAAAATTTCCTTACCGATCCAGCACCTCCAAATAACTCAAACCCTCATATTCCAAAACTTTTAGCCCCATGATCATTCTTGGAAATCTGCACAGTACTTCCTCTAAATTCAGCACTCTATATTCTTCCTGAGGTGCAATGCGCAGAGACAAATCATTCTACTTCCAAGGTGCAGTTCTACAGGAGCAGAAGAAATTGCAAAAACTAAAGTACAATTTGTGTTGTACATTATATTGGCACACTAGACTTTGTTTACTGTAATTTTTGAAGCTTGTGAGGCCCAGCTGTGTCAATAATTGGAGCGACCTGGCTTAGTTACTTGCGTCTGGTGTGACCAATTACTAATCTTCAACAGTAGTCTGGATCAGAGGCATCAAGCTTTCAAGGGAAACAATAATTTTGGATCTGACATCAAGCACTTGACAAGCACAATGAGTAGACTTGTCAATTTTATGTCCAGTGTTTAGTGGTTAACCTTTGAAAAACCAACTTTTTTTTGACCTCTTTGACAGATGATGTACAAAAATCCTGGTTCTGCTTGTGAAGAAAACAAATAATAATTTGTGTCATAACAACACCAGCCATGCCCTTAGAGTGACTCACAAACTGTAAATTTATATGGACTTATTTCTCCTCCTTCTTATTTCTTGACCAGTGCTGTCATTTAAAAATGCATCATAGCCAGACTTTTGTTTTAGACAAGATCAAAGGACAGTTTTCTCACAACTGTTGCTGGAACTTATGAAGTAAAAGAAAATGCAGCTTTGTTAAAATTATGATATAAAATACGGAGATTAAACGTGAATACAGATTTAAAAAATGATGGTGAGAGTAAAATCAATCTGTTATTTGTTGCAGGCCTGTTATTGCTTGAATACTTTGTTTCTGAAATTAAGGCAATTGAAAACTTCATGGTAGATTTCAGTAGCCACAATGTCTTTTGCAGCTGAAGAGTTAGAGATCTCCTGCAGAGGTCGGCTCAGCAGGTGGAACAAGCTTAGAGTGAGAGAGCGAGAAACAGAAAGAGAGAGCTAAAACAAACAAAGAATTGCAGATGCTGGAGGCCTGAAAAACAAAAAAGAAATTGATGGAGAAACTCTGTAGGTCTGGCAGCATCCATGGAAGGAAAGCATAGTCAACATTTTGAGCCCAGTGACTCTTCCTCAGAACTCCTACAGAGAAAGAGAAATTCTTGCTCCTCACTGGATTTACAGTGACTCAAATTTGCAAGAAGGTTCCTTTGACAAAAAAACTGCTGTCAATTTCTGAAAGCCTTTTTTCTTGATCACTCTTTGGCTAAGAACGGTCTGTCTCTGAGGATGCCTTTCAGAGAGCTTCCTGGGACTTCTGTTTAGAATGGAATCTCATAGCTACCCTGTACAGATCAATGGTAAGATGGTTAATATGTGAAATTTTGACGAATCATTTTCCCACAAAGTAAAGTTAGTTATACTCACTTAATATTGCAGAACTAGTGCTTTGCTGGAAAAGCTATATTTTCTGAGGATTTTCATTTGCACTCATCAGAATAATTCACAGGAATACTAATTCAAGGGGACAATAACATTTATACTTGCCCTTTCTATCTGCAAAGAACAAGACCCTGTGTATTATTATACATTTCCAAATATATATATATAGATACGCCTGACTGTGACTCTGACGAATTACTATAAATTGGTCATCAGATTAACCTTCAGGATTGTCCAGCAATTGTTGACCAATTGCAGAATTATATCAAAAGTTGAATGTTGCATTGTGTGTTTTGAAAGCTGACTGGGTACAATCAATTTCTTGTGTGGAGCTGAAGAAACGCAGCAGGCCAGGCAGCATCCGAGGAGCCGGAAAGTCGACGTTTGAGGTAAGCCCGAAACATTGACTTTCTTGCTCCCCTGATTCTACCTGATCTGCTGTGTTCCTCCAGCTCCACACTGTATTGACTTCGACTCCAGCATCTGCAGTTCTTACTATCTCCGACAATCAATTTCTTCCTTCTTGTGAACAGCCAAAGGCATACACTGATCAGGAACGCTTTATCTCAGAATCAATTTTGTCATGTGTAAAACGGCTTAAGCCATATATACAAGATTGTCAATAAGGCCAACATTTTCCTGCATGGAATTGTAGGAACCCCAACGCATATACAGAATAGTGAAGGCAGGTGTGAGAGAACAGCTTCTCCAATTTCTCAACTAGGACATCAAGGAACAGGAGATAATTTGACTCTTCCATTTCCAAGGTAAAGTTGAGGGTAGATGGAGCACGCTAAAATGTGTAAGGAAATTCTTATTTCCAGCTGTGGATTCAAGTATAGTAAATGCATCATGCACATTATCAAGAATGTACATGGGGTAGGATGTTAGGTGTCATTCTATCGAAGACACTTTGTCTCATGGAAACCTTTGCAGATGTTTCAGAGTCCTGGGCCTAGTTGGATCCAATGACAGCACAATCAATTTGGGCATAAGTGGCATCATTTCAGTTTACACTTGTAGCTGTGGTCGTAAGTTTAAAGAATGGTTGATTCATGTAAAAATGGTGGGCCTAGACTGCCATTACATAGTGCTGCAGTGCCCACGTCTATGTCTTCCTTAAGTGTACGCTGGCGAATAAGGTAACAGTGTCAAATAAGCACATGAACACTGCATTGCTACTGATATGCAAGACTATTGACATTAATGTGCAAACCTGATCTATTGTATTAAGCAGCATCTCCCTCCAGGTCCTTGCAACAAACAGTATACTTGTCATGTAGGAACTGCCGATGCTGGAGAATCTGAGATAACAAGGTGCAGAGCTGGATGAACATAACAGGCCAAGCAGCATCAGAGAAGCAGGGAAACTGACATTTCAGGTCTGGACTCTTCTTCAGAAGGGTCTTTTCTGAAGAAGGATCCAGACCTGAAACGTCAGCCTTCCTGCTCCTCTGATGCTGCTTGGCCTGTTATGTTCATCCAGCTCTGCACCTTGTTATCTCAGCATACTTGTCATCCCATGTTTGTGAAACAGATAACATAGTGTGCAACTTTTGGCCTGATTCTGCAATTGGTCAATATTTCCTGGATAGCCTGGGTGTGTGAAGAATTATCGCAACAGTCGATGTGTGATTGTCAGGCAGGCCTGCAGTGTGGCACACATGTAGGTACTGGAATACACCGTCCCTAACAATATTGTTGGTCGACCTAGAACACATGGACTGCAGCAGTTCAAAAAGGCAGTTCACCACCACTATCTCAAGGGCAACTAGGGATGGATAATATTTCTGGCCAACCCAGGAATGCCAAAGTCCCATAAGTGGATTAAAAAAACTACATATGAATGGGGCACTGTTCTTTGTAGACAGAAAGAACATATTACATGCATCTTTTCATTTAAAGTCAACAATACAGGTGACATCCATTTCTTAGTCTATTTCTCAGGGTAATACCGTGAGACAATATCCTTGTTTTAAAATTTGGCTGTTACTGTCAATCATCAATAACTGGTGCATTTTCCATGGCTACACCTCTACCAATCAAGTTCAACCTGAAATACAATCTGTACTTTCCTCTCATGTAGTTGGTTAGTGCCTTGAATTAATACTCTTGCAAGTAGGCCTGAGGAGTGTACGACAGAAAGAACTGACAAATTATCTGTTTTTTTTCCGCAATACTCATGTTAATCGTTTTGCAATTTTATGTTTGGAATCTTTCCAGCCTTCTGTTTCTTTTCTCAGAAACTTTGAATTCTCACAGCTGTCGACAAACCCATTATGTAATCCATTGGATGATCACTTTTTAAAGTGTCTCTATTTTGTGACTGATCTATAATACAACAACAACCTGTCTGCTTCCTGGGTTATCGCAAATTATCAGGAACCATCATGTGACTTTTGTGAAGCATCTTGTAAGAGACTTGTAAGACCCTTTTTAAAAAGTCCAGTTGGCCTTCTTTACAAACGATATAACTTTATAATTATGCAATCATAAGACTTGAATTTATAAAATGCCTTTCACATCCTCAGAGCCTTCCAAATAAGTGTATAATCTGGGGCTTGATTAGTCAGTCTGTAGTATTCTGCGGATATAGTACTTATAGAATGAATACATATTCTTTGATCACTGCTAAAGAAATATTTCCATTTAGACTGCACCTCTCAGGATCTCAAGACTCCCCGGTGTGTTATTATAACCAATGAAATCTTTCTGAAATGTCATCATTGGCATAGTACCAGAAGCACAACAGCCAATTTGGACACAACAAAGACCCACAAACAATGAAATAATAATAGAGTTTAGGACACTGCGGAGAAAGTTCACCTGCTGTTCTTCGAATAATATTGTGCTTCCCCTAGTGAAGGGGATCAGGACCTCAATCAGCATCCACCATAAACACAACACCTTCAGAAGCTCGCCATTCCCAAAGTACTGCACTGACTTAAATTAGTGTCTTGATGATGACAGGGTTAGGTTTGGTTGAGTGGAGGACTTTTGGTCAGGAATCCTGTGTCGCCCTAATTGTTGCATTGTCTGTTTACAATGTGCTTGGTGTCCATGAAGATGACTGCAACGAGTAGTAATAGAGGCTGGGCAGGGAGACCGATTCCTTGTCCCAGCAGGGCTGGATCAGACTTCAGGGCAGAATGTGTCTGTTTTCCAATCTCTAAAGATGGAGCTGCCTGGGTGAGGTTTGCCTGATGGCTGGGTCCGATCTCCATTTGGTGGAAGGAGTCTTTGCACGGAGGGCGGGGGGGCTGCAGATTCCAACAATGGGACAGAGGGATCCGATTCCAGGGAAGAATGACAGCTAACAGGGCTAATGGGATACTCTTCTGCTCCTTGACCCACAAACTGTGCTGTAAAATAATTTGTCTCTTTTTCCTGCAAGTTGTTCTCACTTCTCTTCAGCTGATTCATGTGCTGAGAGACATGACAGATGAGGGGTAGAATTGTATAGGCTACATCTGAGGTTAGCAACCACGTCATAATACTTAAGCAACAGTTTTGCCCCATGTTGCGCCTCCATTAAACCACAAGTGTGTGGTATAATGGGATATGAATATGTTAATGATGACAATATAACTAATGACACTACATCAGTAGACCACAGCAGACATTGAGAAAATCCAAAATCCATGTCTTCTTAATTTTGATAATATAAACCTGCTCGAAGGCTATCACAGGCATTAATCTTTTTTGTGGCACTATCTTTGCTGAAAAACGTCTCGTTTATCCATCATGTTAACAACTGCAGCTGAAAAGGTACAAGCAGAATCTATTACAAGGACATTACCTCTTGCTCAGAATCGTTGCTGGTCTGAGAAGATATTCACAGACTCCTTTCCACAGTTCTTTTTTTAAATTTATGTTTCGAAGGGGATTAAAGCAATAATTAACAACAATTAGCGAGTAATTTGGATAACGATATGTGTGCTTCTATTTACGTGAGGCTCAGATTATTGTTAAAATATCGAGCAATTGAAATTATGTGAAGGAATATAAAATACAAAACATGCTCATAGGATCCTACACCACAAAAAAGGATCACTGTACATAAACCAACATTTTGAAACAATTGTCCACTTTAATCCCACAATGAGATTTTCTCCTTAACCTTCTCCAATACTTTGACATTCTTTTTAATCTGGTGATAATTGAGACAGAATATGTGGTCCGAGCTGTCTTTATTCCAAATGAGGTAGTGAAGGAGATCCCCTCTATTGTAGGAAGGTAAAGAAAGGGTTAATGGTGAGGAGTGCACGATGTACCAACCAATATGATGATGCTGTAGACACAGACTGGGGAATCGCGTTTTACCTCAAAGGATTAATGCCTGACATTGAGTCTTCTCACAATCTAAGTGACAATGTCAATGTAACTTGCATCTTGTTACTATCATGTGGTAAACATCTTGTTTAAGACAAGAGTCTTGCCTCATTAGACCACCAACTGCTTTTCCTCTACCACAGAGGCCCCACAAATTCCTACCAAGAAAGAGAATGGTGTCAGCATATCTACCAGGCGTATCTTAAACCACTGTGAGCTGTGGTGAGAATTCATCTTCTAACATGATGGCAGTGGCGAGGACTTCATTTATCCGCGGCATACAAAAAGTTGGCAGTTGTGCAGATCCGTAGACACTTCAGACACAGCTTGAAGAAGACTGCTTAAGGAGACAGCAGTGAAAAGAGCTGAACAATTCAGAACCTAGCAGAAGACAAACTTGTCGCAAGATTGAATCAATGGTAAAAAGCATTTCAGACCTGGAAAGTGATATATAGTAGTGAGTGTGATCTTTGAGTTGCATTGAGCTGAGATATTGATCATGCCTACGGTTACAGATTGCCACTAATGTGTAGGAGTGGTCCTCAGTAAAAGTTTTGCCAACTGGAAAATGGACGTCAGGAGTTCCATGAGGGAATTTGAAACCCCTGGTAAGCACTGGGGAAAAAAAAAACAAAATAAAGGCACAATTTATTAGCTAGGAAAGGTACAAACTCATGAGGTACATGCAGACCAAATTGAGTGCTGCCATCATAACGAACAAGCGCAATGAGACACAGCTCCGATAAGGGAAATCAAGGACCACAGAAGCACTTTAAAAAGGGGTTGAAGGCCCAAGAGAATAACGGTGCCAGACCTATAATGATAAAGGTGCAAATTGTCTGAGCAGACAAAGTCTCATTGAAGATGAAAATTCAGAGACTATGGAGGCTGCAGAAAAGATGTGCAATGCATTACTTAAACTGAAGACAGGAAGCATTGAGTTCAACAGCACTCAGCGGCATTCGACCATCAATAAACCATGGAGCAACAGGTGTTATTGGTAACAACGGGAATCATCGAGGTAAACAAATTAAAGGAAGAACAGTCACAATGTAAAAATGTAAAGAATAGAATTCATTTGGTAAAACCATTAAAGAGAAGAATAAAAACATAAACTACAGGAGAATATCAATGAAGAAGGGTCTAGTCCCGAAACGTCAGCCTTCCTGCTCCTCTGGTGCTGCTTGGCCTGCTGTGTTCATCCAGCCCCACACCTTGTTAGATCAGACAGCATCTGTGGAGACAGAATAGAGTTAACAGGTCAACTCCAATATAGAGGTTCTTCAAAACTGTTCAGTGACCGATCATATTTTGATTTGTTTTGCAGTTAACAAAGTGTTCCATTGTTGAAACAGAAGCATGCAAATCTTCAGACTTAGCTTGAACAAAGAAGTGGAAACACATTAGCAAAAGAAATTAATACAAAACTGAATAACTAAATGATCTACTTGTAACATAAACTCAAAGGTTTTTAAACACAGTATAAACCCATTAATGAAAAAATCAGAGATAACAAGGTGTGGAGCTGGATGAACACAGCAGGCCAAGCAGCATCAGAGAAACAGGAAAGCTGATGTTTCGGGCCTAGGCCTTTCTTCAGAAATGGGAGAGGGGAAGGGGGTTCTGAAATAAATAGGGAGAGAGGGGGAGGCAGATAGAAGATGGAGAAGAAGATAGGTGGAGAGGAGACAGACAGGTCAAAGAGGCGGGGGTGGAGCCAGTAGAGGTGAGTGTAAGTGGGGAGTTAGAGAGGGGATAGGTCAGCCCAGGGAGGATGGACAGGTCAAGGGGGCGGGATGAGGCTAGTAGGTAGGAGATGGGAGTGGGGCTGAGATGGGAGGAGGGGATAGGTGGGAGGAAGGACAGGTTAGGGAGGCAGGGATAAGCTGGGCTGGTTTTGGGGTGAACATCTGGTGTAGCCTCCCCCCTCACCCCCATCCCAGGCCCCAAGAAGACTTTCCACTGCAAGCAGATGTTCACCTGCACATCTGCTAATGCCAAATACTGTATCTGCTGTTCCCGATGTGGCCTCCTCTACATCGGGGAAACCAGGCGGAAGCTTGGGGACCGCTTTGCGGAACACCTACGTTTGGTTCGCAGTAAACAACTGCACCTCCCAGTCGCGAACCATTTCAACTCCCCCTCCCATTCCGCAGATGACATGTCCATTCTAGGCCTCCTGCAGTGCCACAATGATGCCACCCGAAGGTTGCAGGAACAGCACCTCATATTTCGCTTGGGAACCCTGCAGCCCAATGGTATCAATGTGGACTTCACAAGCTTCAAAATTTCCCCCTACTGCATCCCAAAACCAGCCCAGCTTGTCCCTGCCTCCCTAACCTGTCCTTCCTCCCACCTATCCCCTCCTCCCACCTCAGCCCCACCCCCATCTCCTACCTACTAGCCTCATCCCACACCCTTGACCTGTCCGTTCCCCCCTGGACTGACCCATCCCCTCTCTAAGTCCCCACCTACACTCACTTTTACTGGCTCCACCCCTGCCTCTTTGACCCGTCTGTCTCCTCTCCAACTATCTTCCCCTTTATCCATCTTCTATCCGCCTCCCCTTCTCTCCCTATTTATTTCAGAACCCCCTTCCCCTCCCCCATTTCTGAAGAAGGGTCTAGGCCCGAAACGTCAGCTTTCCTGCTCCTCTGATGCTGCTTGGCCTGCTGTGTTCATCCAGCTCTACACCTTGTTATCTTAAAATAAATCCTTATGGCTAAGTAAATACCTACAAGTTAAATATTAACTCCAGACACACAGAAAACCCTTATTTTACAAAATCAGAATGAAAAAGTTGAGTTTACCATAATTGTGAATTCAAGGTATGTATAAATCACAGTTTAGATTACACCTCCCTAAACAAGAATTAAAACTTATCCTAAAGAGCCATTGTTATTTTTCATCAAAAATCATCTTACCAGTAATACTACCTGAGAGATGTTAACATTATCGATAGGTAAAGTCACCATTGACTTGGGCGTCCATAGAGGGATGAATTTAATCTGGGCTAAATGTAATGTGTCTATCCATCACTCATCATCCATGCCTTAGGGTTAGCTGAATGTAATTCCAAATTGTACTGGTACCGATCATGTCATAGTTTTAGATACTATGCCACTAACATGTGGTTTTCTGGTTTGGCTGCTTCACTGTTACCATCCTCTCTTGGTTACTCTGAGGCTACGTTCTGTCTAGTTACCAGTGTAGAGGATGGACTACTGCTGAGTCGAAGCAGAACAGGCATTTGTTTTACATAACAAGGAAATGTCTTGTTTGATAGCAATAAGTACAGTTTACATTGCTAGGCAGGCATTATTACTAAGCACTCTTGAGTATTGTATAGAAAACGGTCACTTTAGGTACTTTCGCAGAGCTCAGCAGTCTAAACCCAAAGGCTGGGTGGCAACATCATTTTAGGTGGAACTTAATGCAAGATGAACATTAACTCCTTCAGCCCTTTACAACAAATACCTGTCGTAATCAGTCTCAGTAACAATGTCTATCATAACAATGTAATGTGTTTAGCTGCTATCATATCATTTTGTTCAGGACACGAGTCTCAACGCAAACAACACAGAAAATTCTGAACAAACTCAGTGGGTCTGATATCATTGGTGGAGAGAGAAGGAGAGTAAATGTTTCAAATTTGGCACTTCTTCAGAGCAAGTCA
This sequence comes from Ginglymostoma cirratum, assembly GCA_024137785.1. Lineage (NCBI taxonomy): Eukaryota > Metazoa > Chordata > Chondrichthyes > Orectolobiformes > Ginglymostomatidae > Ginglymostoma > Ginglymostoma cirratum. The sequence continues at coordinate 7,078,297 of JAHRHZ010000223.1, read as the reverse complement.
TACCAGACATGAAACATTAACTGTGCTTCTATCTTCATAGGTACTGACAGATCTGCGGAGTTTTTCCAGCATTCACTGTATTTGTTCCAGATTTCCAGCATCCACAGCATTTCATTTTTATAAAAGCACCTAGTTATAAGACTAGAAAGAGTATTGTTTTCTTTTCTCTACCATGATAGATTAATCAAGACTTTGTAAATCCCTAACACGAGAAAGGATGGAGGCAGCAATTCTACCAAATGGATCTTGCTCCGTGATGAGCTGTGGTGAGGATTCCTATGGCATCACTATCTGACCTCACAACTGGATGGAAAAGTCAACATGGCAATCATCTCAAAGGGGGCTATGGGTTGTTGCTCCAATGATATGGTAATTATTGGACCCTTAACCAACACATAATTAAAAGAGATTATCTGATCATTTGAACCATCCACTCTGAGATCTTTGCAACTATATTCCCTGCAGTGTCTATACTTAAAAATTTGGACCTGGCAGCATCAGAAGAGCAGGAAAGTTGATGTTTCGGGTCGGGACTGTTCTTCAGAAATTCCTCTGATGCAGCCTGGCCTGCTGTGTTCCTTCAGCTCCACACTGTGTTAGCTCTGACTCCAACATTGGCAATTCTTACTATCTCTACTTAAAAATGAACTTTTTTTTCTGTTGTGAAACACTGTGCACTTTCTTGAGGTTGTCAAATTAGCTCCATAAGTGCAACACTTTTACATTGCATTATTCTTATGCAAACTCAACTCTTCAGCCTTAACTAACCTTGAAATATTCTGCACTTTCCTCTAAAGCTCTCCAGACCTTCTGTCAATTACTCACAACTTCCTTCTATCTTTGGTGTCAGTCTTGAATCAGTAGTTACACTCTCATCTTTGAGTCCAAAAATTATGTGTTCAAAACCTTGTCCAAATCTCAACCATACAACCTTAGTTAACACTTCAATGCAACACATCAGGTAATGCTGCAATATTGAATGTATAATCTCTCAGATGCGATGCCAAAACCAGCTATCTGTTTGGATGGATATCAAAGATCTTAGTGTGTTAATTACTTGATTGCTAATGTTTAAATTGACCATTTGATATGTTACCAGAAAAAACAGTGATTGATTTGACAAGTAGTTAATATTTGAGCTTTATGATCATTGATTCAAAACATTAACACAGTTACATCTCTCCACGGACATTGCCTGTTGCCAACGTCTTCAGGTTTCTGTTTTTCACAGTTACTTCACTTAAAATTGGATAACAACTCAGTGCAGTGGAAGTAAGGAAAATTCTATAACATATTAATCATTCATGTCCACTGGATGGAACAATCTTAATTTGTGAAATAGCTGTTTTGCCTTCTTTAATTGTTTTTTGAAGGAAAAAAGTTACTTCAATAACGTTTGGTCAGGAAGGAAAGGAGGGAGAAATGAATAGGAAGAATTGAAATAAAAGGAAAGATGTAATGTCCATTTTGAAAATGGGAACATTTATTTCCATTTAATTGGCAGAAAGAGAGACACAAATATATTTATCCAAGCTTTTCATTCTTTCACAGACTAATTTTGCAGCCAATGATACCTCTCAGTGATGTCCAGGGTGCATTGTGGAGAAGTAAGAGATAATGAGATCTTCTGGAAGTATTAAGATATGGTCATATGTCACTGAACTGGAGAGTTAATCATACTTACATCTGGAAAGAGTATCAAAATCAAGCTTAACCTAGCTCTCTTAAAAAACTAACACTCTTGTACTTCACTGTAAGGACCACAGGATATCAATTTGTAATGAAAGCCAGATTTAATTTCCTCCCCAAATTTCATTAAATCAGCCCCACCAACCTAACCATTCTGTGGAAGGTTGACAGGCTCAACCTCCATTGCCAGGTTAGTTGTTTACATGGTGGTGGTCCTGTAAACATCTTCCACAATTCTCCAGACCTCCATAATGAGAGAGAAGACAGAGCAGTAAATCCATCTATGTCACTGGGGCTATAAAACTTTCTTGTTCCTGTTACAAGTGAAATATGACTAAAATCTTCAAATGTTGTCAAGGGGGAAAAGAAATAGCAATGATTGATCAGTGTCATGTAACTATTAAGGATTACACAATCCTGTCACATTGTGCATGTACACTAGCCCACTAGTGGGAGATCAGTTCCTTCAGGCTTAATCTTGCATTCATCCATGGATTTGAGGCTCTGTATGTATCTTTTCCTGTGAAAGCCTGAAGGAGAGTCTATAGATCTGTTTACTCTATTTGTTACTGGGTGGGAAAAGCTCATTTGTGTCTTTAGCCACTAGGCCAAGTGATGTTGCCAAACTGCAATCCTCTTTCCCTAAAAACATCAATATTCCTGTTAATTACCCTGCACAGGGTGCAGCCTGTTTGTTGACAGCCATGCCTGTGCACAGCCGAAAGGGAGTGCTTTCTTTCCACTAAAAACCGAAAGAACTGTGGATGCTGTAAACCAGAAATAAAAATAGAGACTGAGTTCCGAGGAAGGGTCATCAGACCCGAAACATTAATTCTGATTTCTCTTCACAGATGCTGCCAGACCTGCTGAGCTTTTCCAGCAATTTCTATTTTTGTTTGTTATACTTGAGTTTGTTTAGTCTGCACAAAACATTCCCGAATGCTGCACAGTCATTACTCCGACACTCCCACATAACTCAGGCGAATTTTAGCTTGGGGTGCAATTTTCAAATTCCCAACATCAATCTCTCACCTGGGAAATTGGTAATCAGAGAAAGGGGCTAACATTGACCTCCACATTGATACCTCAAATCCATGGCATTCCATCAGCAAGTGCTCTGAGACAAACAAAACAGAAATTGCTGGAAAATCCTAGCAGGTCTGGCAGCATCTGTGGAAAGAAATTAGAGTTTCAGATCGAGCCACCCTTTTGCAGAACAGGGTCACTGGACCCGAAACATTAACTCTGATTTCTCCCCACAGATGCTACCAGACCTGCTAGGATTTTTCAGCAATTTCTGTTTTTGTTTCGGATTTCCAGCATCCTCAGTTCTTTCGGAATTTTTATTTTACAAGTGCTCTATCCAACTGAAGGAGCCAAAATGACTGTTCACCAGTGGAATACTGCAGCTCAACCTCTAAAAGTGGATGGTGAACAAAGCAATTAACCCCAACTTAAAGGGCCATACATTTACAGTTTCCGCATTTACTTTAAAATGTCTATTAGAAATGATACAACTATTGTAGCCATTCTGTGGATGAGAATCACTCTTTGGATTTTCTAAATTCACTCAAATAATTAAACACATTTCATTGGAACCACTGGAAGATTGTGTTGCACTCAGTTCAACGAGAGTCATAGTCATAGAATCATACAGCACAGAAGCAGACCCGTGGTCCAACTCGTCCACACTGACCAGATATCCCAATCTGACCTAATCCCATTTGCCAGCTTTTGGCCAATATCCCTCTAAACCCTTCCTGTTCATGTATCCATCCAGATGCCTTTTCAATGTTGTAATTTTACCAGCCTCCGCCACTTCGTCTGGCAGCTCGTTCCACATGTGAACCACCCTCTGCATGAAAAAGTACCCCTTAGGTCCCTTTTAAATCATTCCCCTCTCACCCTCAACCTATGCCCTCTAGTTTTGGACTCCCCTATCCTAGAGAAAAGACCTTGGATATTCACCCTATTCATGCCCCTCGTGATTTTATAAATCTCTACAAGGTCACCCTCTCAGCCTCTGTTGCTCCAGGGAATAAAGCTCCAGCCTATTCATCCTCTCCCTATAACTCGAACCCTCCAGTCTCGGCAACATGTTTGTGAATATTTTCTGCATCATTTCAAGTTTAACAACATCCTTCCGATAGAAGAGTGACCGGAATTGTAAGCAGTTTTCCAAAAGTGGCCTCATCAATGTCCTGCACTGCTCCAACATTGCATTCCAACTCCTGTACTTAATGTTCTGACTAATGAAGGCAAGCATGCCAAATGTCTTCTTCACCACCCTGTCTATCCTAAGACTCCACTTTCAAGGAACTATGCTGCAGCACCCTGAGGTCTCAGCAACATTCCTCAGGGCTCTACCATTAACCGTATAAGTCCTGGCCTAACAAGCATGGGGCTGGATGAACACAACAGGTCAAGCAGCATCATAGGAGCAGGAAAACTTGACGTTTCGGACCTAAACCCTTCG
>JAHRHZ010000223.1:7023286-7069132 GCA_024137785.1 Ginglymostoma cirratum | reverse complement strand
TCTGAAGAAGGGCCCAGGCCAGAAACGTCAGCTTTCCTGCTCCCCTGATGCTGCTTGGCCTGCTGTGTTCATCCAGCTCTACACCTTGTTATCTCAGATTCTCCAGCATCGGCAGTTCCTACTATCTCTGAAACGATTGTTCTTTTGGCTGATTTTCTTAGCCCTGACTCAATAAGTAATGGGTTCAAGTCTTACTCTAGGCTCTTGAGTATAAATCTCAGCTTTTGTGCAAGTCCAATGTAATATTGAGCGATACTCCTACATTGCTTTTCAGATGAGGGGGCAAACTTTTACTGTTTTAGAGGATTCCATAATATGTTTTGATAAAGAGCAGGATAGCTCTCCTGAATATTTTTGAGTCAGCATTTATCCCCTGCCTAAGACTGGATGAACAGATAATCTGGCTATTATAATTTTGCAGTCTGCCTGACCTTGCTGTGTGCAAATTGCTTGTTGAATTTCCCACGTTACAATGGTGATGCTGCTTCAAAGGTACTACATTGACTTCGACACAACTTGGGACGACTTGAACTTTAAAAATTCTTTATGGATGTAAAATTAAAATTAAAATACATTTTCTAAAATAAAGAAAGTCTGTAGATAGTGCCTGGATGTTGTAATTTTATTGTTTGTAATGTTGAAGACACCCATCTTTTAGAAGTAAATGCAAGTCATTTCACTGACAATTCATTGTTACAGTTCTCATTGAAAAGTTGTTAGAAGCAAATAGTTATCAATGCATTTTGGAAATCCCTTAGTTACTATTTCATTTCATACTTATGCTTCCTTCAAGCTAGAGCTGGGAAGCTCAGAGGGAGTTTAAGTAGCACAAAGCCTTTTGTGTAGCCGTACCTTTAAGCCTTATTCCCACTCAACAGGTCTTTCTGTGAAGACCATTCAGTGGGCACTTCACTCCAGAATGAAGCACAGTGAGGAAGCTTCTCAAAATATTTGATAGAGGTAAATTAATGATCTCGCATTTTGTTTTCACAGTACCAGTAAAAGGCTCCCATTTAAGAAAGATGTCCCAATACACCAAGGGAGCTTCCTTCATGGATTGGTGATGCTTCATTATAGTAGAATCATCTTCACTAATGTGAGCATGTCTCTAAATTTTCCATTGCTGTAAAACCAAAGGCAGAGAATCTGAATGTGACATTGAAATAATCCTATAAAAATGAATACCTATAGATTCTCAATTTTAGCACTCCAGAGGTTAAACTATAAGAAGAAACGCCTCCAATATTCGCAGAGTATGGATCTTGAATCAAACTAATTAACATAATAATTGCTTTTTTTTACAAGGTAATCTTAATTTTTGTTTCTAAACCCTGTGTTAAACCAACAGAATCCTAGATTGAGCTTTCTGCCTGTCATGGGATGAAGTTAGTGAACACAAGGCTGGCCAAATTTCATGGTGTAGACCACTTGGCAATGCTAAGTCTGGTTGGATGAATTACTGTCATTTTTCCATCACATGACATCTCACCTCTAACTTCCCCAACCAATCAGTGCTTTTACCTGCCATTTCCATGCCAATTTGGAGCGACAAGATGGCCAAATGATCCATCCACTAAGTTACTTTTATTGTGATCCAAAGATTAATCTCTGATGCTTCAAGTCTACAGCAAATTGATGGAGATATTGGCGTTGTGGTTGTATCACTGAGGAAGTTATAAAGAAGCTCAGGCTAATGCTCTGGGGAAATAGGTTCAAATCCCATCATTGTACCCTATGAAATTGAATTCAGTTGCTAAAATACCTGGTGTTAAAAGCTTGTTTTAGTAATGGTAACCATGGTAATCTCATCAATCAATTTAAAACCCCATCTGATTCTCTGATTGAACGAGAGTATCATGGCTAGGCCAGCATTTATTGCTCATCTCTAATTGTTCTTGAGAAGGTGGTGGTGAGCGTTGCCTATTCGAACTGCTGCAGTCCATGTTTTGTAGTGTACCCACAATTATTCCAAGATTTAGACCAGTGACACGAAAGGAACAGCAACATATTTCCAAATCTGCACAGTCAGTAGATTGGAGAGAAACTTTCAGGTGCTGGTGTTCCCAAGGCTTTCTTGGGCTTGTCCTTTTAGATGGACAAGGTGTTTGTGAATTTTGGAGGTGCTGCCTAAGGAATCTGGTAAAGTCAGCGAAGGAAATTTGACATTCTTGCTTGCTCTGACCTGTGTGTGATTCCAGACCAATAACAACGTGGTTGAGTTTTAGTTGCCCTCTGAAATGGCCTGGCGAACCATTCAGTTCAAGGGCGATTAGGGATGGGCAACGAATGCTGCACTTGCCAGCCACATCAAATCCTATTACAGAATAAAGAGAAGCAATCCCAGAGAATTTACATTCTGTACTCCTGGGTCCTAGTTATCTGGCTCTAGGTCCCCAAGAACCTCAGTGCCTTTGGTGCTTATGTATTTTACCAGCTTGTTCATTTTGATTCTTATGCATCTTAAGGCTGTTTTTAAAATGCAGTCTAATCAGCAGATGAATCCTAAATCAGAACAACTATATGTCTCAACAGACTGTGTTGCAGCGCAAAGAACATAAGCAATAAGAGCAGGAATAGACCACATTGCCTAACTGGGTACTCCATAGTACCCTAAATTGAATATTCAGCTCTTCATTCCTGTGTTATACATTCTTCTGTGTTTAATGTAATTATCCTAGTCAAACTGCAAAGTTTAGTGAAATGACAATCTGGGTTATTTATTTGTAGACATGTCTACATACAAATAATATTCACTAGGTGGCTAAGCATATGCGTCTAACTTCTGCTAGTGCATGTAGTCTGAGTACAAGTCTTGGGATTAATACATTACATCTTGTTCTGTTGTCGGCAGCAGCATTTTAATTAAAATCTATGCAAATATGCATGTGTTTGTAAAGACCATGACTTTTCATGCTTATGCCTTTAAGACTGTGGATTGCAATGAGAAATAACCTGTTGCAAAAGCAAAGGATTTACCAGTATAGTTGCATAAATTCATTGCAAAATTTGATACCTATTGTGAACTCTGTTTTTGTGACTATGAGCTCCTGCAATGTGTTGATAATCAGGAGCTGAGGAATTGGTTTCCAGTGAAACTGATTGGTTATCAGCTAACTGAGCAAGTTGGAACTGGTAGCATGCTGCAGAGATACAGACAGAAAGAGAGAGATGATGCAAAAGGGTACGTTCACTCAGAGATGGTAAGAACTGTCAATGCTGGTGTCTGAGATAACACAGTGTGGAGCTAAAGGAACACAGCAGGCCAGGCAGCGTCAGAGGAGCAGGAAAGCTGACGTTTCAGGTCGGGACCCTTCTTCAGAAATGGGGGAGGGGAAGGGGGCTCTGAAATAAATGGAGAGGGGGGTGAGGTGGTGCTAGCAGGTAGATAGTGGAGAAGATAGATGGGAGAGAAGATAGGCAGGTCTAGGAGGCAGGGATGAAGCTAGCAAAGGTGGGTATAGCTAGGTGGTGATGGGGATTGGTCAGTGAGGTGGGAGGAGCGGAATAGGTGGGAGAGAAGACAACAGATCAATGAGGCGGGGATGAGGCAAAGGGGGTTGGTCTTGGGATGCTGTCGGAGGTGGGGAGATTTTGAAGCTGGTAAAGTCCACATTGAGACCATCGGGTTGTAGGGTTCCAAGGCAGAATATGAGGTGTTGTCCCCCCAGTTTCCGGGCGGCATCATTGTGACACTGGAGGAGGCCCGGAATGGACATGTTGTCCAGGGAGAGGGAGGAGGAGTTGAAGTGGTTCGTGCCTGGGGGTGTTGTTGTTTGTCACGAACCAAGTGTGGGTGCTCCACAAAGCGGTCTCCGAGTCTCCACGTGGTCTCCCCGATGTAGAGGAGGCCACATCGGGAATAGCGGATACAATAGATCGCATTAGTGGATGTGCAGGTGAACATCTGTTTAATGTGAAAGGTTTTTGGGGCCTGGGATGGAGGTGAGGGGGGAGGTGTAGGGGCAGGTGTAGCACCTCCTGCGATTTCAGGGAAAGATACCGGGAGTGGTTGGGGTAGGGGGAAGTGTGGAGCGGACAAGGGAGTCACGGAGAGAGCAGTCCCTCCGGAAGCCAGATAGGGGTGGGGAGGGAAATATATCCTTGGTAGTGGGGTCAGATTGCAGGTGGTGGAAGTGGCGGAGAATGATGCTTTGAATCCAGAGGTTAATAGGGTGATACGTGAGGACGAAGGGAATTCTATCTTTGTTTTTATTATGGGGTGTGAGGGCTGAGGTGCGGAAAGTGCAAGAGATGAGGTAAAGGGCGTTTTTGACCACTGAGGTGGGGAAGTTGCGGTCCTTGAAATACAAGGACATCTGGGATGTTCGGGAGTTGAACGCCTCATCTTGGGAGCAGATGCGGCGAAGTTGGAGGAATTGTGAGTAGGGGATTGCATTCTTGCAGGAAGGTGGGTGAGAGGAGGTGTATTCTAGGTAGGTGTGGGAGTCGGTGGGCTTGAAATAGATATCAGTTTCAAGGTGGTCACCAGAGATGGAGACAGAGAGGTCCAGGAAGGAGAGAGGTATCAGAGATGGTCCAGGTGAACTTGAGGTTGGGGTGGAAGTTGTTAGTAAAGTGGATGAACTGTTCGAGCTCCTTGTGGGAGCACGAGGTGGCGCCGATGCAGTAATTGATGTAGTGGAGGAAGAGGTGGGGGATAGGGCCAGTGTAGCTGCGGAAGAGGGACTATTCCACGTATCCTACAAAGAGGCAGGCATAGCTTGGGCCCAAGCGGGTACCTATGGCCACCCCCTTTTTCTGTAGGAAGTGGGATGAGTTGAAGGAGAATTTGTTAAGGGTAAGGACGAGTTCAGTTAAGTGGATAAGGGTGTCGGTGGAGGGGGTCTGATTGTGCCTATGGGAGAGGGAGAAGCAGAGGGCTTTTAGGCCGTCTGCATGGAGAATGCAAGTTTATAGGGATTAGGCATCCATAGTGACGGTGAGATGTTGAGGTCCAGGGAATTGGAATTGGTATGCTATTGTTCTCCCTTGCCCAATAGTTGCCTGGTCTCTGCAGTAAAAACAAAATCTAGTTAAGACTTGAAAAAACACCAGTTAACTTTCCTGCAGGATTTACCCTTGGCTGAAACTTTTGAATTGACAAATCATAGACATTTTCTAAGTAGTTCAGTCGCTCTGTACGTTTTAGAAACCAGTGGAAGCTTCCAGGGAGGTCACCAAGCAACTGGCTAATGAAGGCAGCTCTCCTTACCATCAGAATCAGGAAGTAAAATGCTCTGGACTGTCTTCCAGCTTTTTCTACCTCCTCCAAAAACCCATTTTCCCTATTTTTTTGTCAACATGTGTCTGAATTGGGAGTTTATAGGGAATTAGAGCTTTCATTACATGCCATTTGGTTCATATCTGTTTCCTTCTAGCCATGGTATAATTACCTGCTATCCATAATAATTCTTGTTTCATACTGAAACCTGATCCATGCTTTCTGTCAAACTGGGTCTAAAAGTCTGGCAAATTATGGTACTGTGTGAGTGCCTCAAAAAAAGGATTACTTGGAAATAGCAGGACTTGATTTACAGTGCATTACCACAATGGATCATAACACATCTCACATCTCGACACATTCAGAGAGGGTAAGAACTGCTGATGCTGGAGTCAGAGATAACACATTGCGGAGCTGGATGAACACAGCAGGCCGGGCAGCATCAGAGGAGCAGGAAAGTTGATGTTTCAGGTCGAGACCCTTCTTCAGAAATGGGGGAGGTGTAGTGGGCTCTGAAATAAATAGAGAGAGGAGGGATGGGGTTGGGAAAGGTAGGTGGGATGGTGATAGGTCAGTGCAGGTAGGCAGTGGTGGGGATTGGTCAGTGGGGTGGGAGGAGTGGATAGGTGGGAGAAAAGATGGACAGGTTGTGTCAGGTCAAGGAAGCAGGGATGAGAGGGAGGGTTGGTCATGGGATGAGGGCGGAAGTGGGGAGATTTTGAAACTGGTAAAGCCCACATTGAGGTCATTGGGTTGTAGTCTCCCAAGGCAGAATATGAGGCGCTGCTCCTCCAGTTTCCAGGTGGCGTCGTTGTGACACTGGACAGCACCCAGGATGGACATGTCATCCAGGGAGTGGGAGGGGCAGTTGAAATGGTTCATGGAAGGTGTTGTTCTTTGTCGTGAACCGAGTGCAGGTGCTCGACAAAACGGTCTCCGAGCATCCACTTGGTCTCACCGATGTATATGAGGACACTTTGGGAGCAGCGGATGCAATAGACCACATTGATGGATGGTCAGTTGATGCTGCCTGGCCTACTGTGCTCCTCCAGCCCCACACTGTGTAATCTCTTATCACAACTCATATTGTCTCTCAAACCATCCATTATCCCAACCCAATCTCTTGCCCTAACTAATGGACCTTGATTCCTTTAATGCCCCCCAACAAGGTTACTCAGCCCATCGTTTCCATGCTATCCATATTTGTTTTTTTCTCTAGTGTTGTAAATAGCTTCATTTTTCCATTTCTTTGCCCATACATTGTGTCAGTGAAACTTCAAAAATGTACTTAATTTCACTGTAAAGCACTTTGAGGCCTGTGGCCATGAAGGGTGCTCTATAACTGCATACCTTTCTTTTGTCCTTTTCATATTTCTGCCCAATTCTCTTCCTCAAAGCAAGTTCTAGACCATTATGATCGACGGAAAGAAAAAAAAAGTTATCAGAAAGGGGATAGAAACCAATCGGCATTTCCCTTTGGATGTTCTTGGAGAACGTCTAGGGATTTATCAACCATTACCCTCTAATTGATGGGATACAGCAAAATTATGCTCAATGTTGGTCTCGGGATGGATTTCTTTTATATATAACCGTTTTTTGCTTGTGGCCTGGAAGACCTTAACTTGCAGACAATAATTTATTGTGCATTACATCATATAATGGTCCTGTGCCAAAAAACTAACGCCTTCTGATTTATATTGAACAATGGAATGGAAGTTATAGAAAGAGGCATAGGTCATTCAGCCCCTTGAGCAGATTCTGTCATTCAATTAGATTAGGGCAGATCAGAACATTGCATTAATTTATCTGCCTTTACTCCATGTCCCTTGATATGTTACAAAGCACAATTTTTATTTCAGGTTTGAAAAGTTCAGTTCCCCTGGCATCTACAGCATTTTACTGGAAAAAATCCAGTTTTCCATTACACTTCACAAGACATAATTCTCTCCACCATAAACCTTATTTTAGTTTTACAATTGCATTAGATTCCAATTCTCTGTCAGATGGTTTTAGTATTTTAGGCATTTTAAGTAGTTAAAATAGATCATGAAGCGCGCACAGACAGAGAGACAGAAAGTGAGTTGGACTTTCTGCTTGAAAATCAATGACAGAAGTTACACGACGCCAGGTAATAGTCCAACAAGTTTATTTGAAATCACACAAGCTTTCGGAGTGCAGCCCCTTCGTCATGTGCAGTGAGAGAACAGAACACACAGACCTAGTGTTTAAAGGGAGGAAGATCAAGGGCAGAGAGATCAAAAGATCAGACAATTGGTGTGAGTGGAGTGTCAGATGATAAATGTCTTCAGGTGACCTACCTGGTGAGTCAAGTGTCAACAGCTGAATAACCAGTGAAGGGATGACCTATAATCCGATTAAGTGAGGCAGAGAGATAATTACAAAAAAAAAAGGTGTTGCTGGAGACAAACTAAGCGACTGGAATCACGTTCCAAATTCAAAACTGTACAAACTAAGTAAGATAGAGAGAACAAAACAATTTATCAAGGTGAAGCTGTCAAAACAGGACAGTGAGGAAGATTTTACAGATACAGAACAGTGTGGGGTGGGGTCACCTCTAGCACAATATGAACTCAAGATCACGGTTTAGGCCGTCCTCATGGGTACGGAACTTAGCTATCAGCCTCTGCTCGGTATTTTTGCATTGTTGTGTATCTCGAAGTCTGACTTGGAGGATACTTACGCAAAGATTGGAGGCTGAATGCCCTTGAACTTGACCACCTGGGAGGAAACAGCCCTATCTGGTGATTATTACGCAGTGTCCATTCGTCCGTTGTCATAGTGTCTGCATGGTTTCGCCAATATACCATGCCTTGGGGCATCCTTGCCTGCAGTGTATGAGATAGACAACATTGGCCGAGTCACATGAGTATTTGCCGTGTACGTGCTGGATGGTGTTCTCACGTGTGATGGTAGTGTCCATGTCGATGATCTGACATGTCTTACAGAGGTTGCCATGTCAGGGTTGTATAGTGTTGTGGTCGATGTTGTCCTGCATGCTGGGTAGTTTGCTGCGAACAATGGCCTGTTTAAGGTTTGGCGGTTGTTTGAAGGCAAGAATTAGAGGCATAGGGAAGAACTTGGCAAAATGCTTTTTGTCTTCAATGATATGTTGAAGGCTGTGAACATGATGTAGTTTCTCCGTTCCGGGTAAGTACTGGAGAACGAAGGGTACTCTATCAGTCATATCCAGTGTCTGCCTTCTGAGGAGCTCATTGAGGTTTTTCACTGTGGCACACCAGAACTAAAGTTTGATGAGCTAAGCATCATATCCTGTTTTTATGAGGTCACCTTTCAAAACCTTCAGGTATCCATCGCATTCCTCCTCATCTGAACAGATATGGAGCAATGCGACAGACTCCTGAAAGTTTTGAAGGACGCACTCAACAAAACGGGATATGATGCTCAATTCATTGATTGCCAGTTCCGAACTAATGAGACGAGGAGCAGGGCTACAGTTGTGAAAGAAAAAGAGGATCAGAAGCAGTGAGACCTGGATTATGTTGAAAGTGTAGAGAGTGAAGCAAAGCAGGGCTTCTGTTGGGAAATAGCAAGCCTTGGATTTCAGGGCTTACAGAGTGGAGAAAGAGACCAGGACTTTTCTTGGGAATCAGTGAAACCTAGACCAGGTCTTAAAGTGCAGAAAGAGACACAAGGCCTTCATTTGGGAAACAGCAAGGCCAGGACTGCTCCTGGTTGTTATCATTGCCATTGTCATCTATAACCATAGGCCAGTCAGAATCAATATTCTAAATATGAAGATAAGGCATGACATTGCAAGAAAGCATGAAGGTGATTAGCTGGTGAATATTTCCTATTTATGTTTGTTCAGAAATTTCAATTGGATTTGAAGAACATTATATTGAAATAGTATGATATGTGCCCAGCTAGACACTAATTAAAATTTGATCATTAGAATATTCATTAATTAAATGCAGTATATATAGCAGATAATGTTCGGTGGCTGCAGTTATATGGGTGTCCTTAGATGCCAGTGAGCCCAGAGAAAATAGTAGATAAATCTGAAAAAATGTATATCATCATTACAAAGACATGTCTGCAAAATGATAAAGGAATTTAAATATTCCAGAGGGATTTCAGAAGGAGAGAAAGCTAGCAAAGAATGGAGGGTTTGCTCTGTTAATGAAGGATGACATTAACAAAGTCAAATAAGATGACTTTAGTTCTGTTGAATCAGTTTGGGTTGACAGAAGAAAGATTAAAACTGTGGCGTCACTTGTCTGAACTGCATCTAATTGCCCCAACCTCAATAGGAAAGACACTATAAGATGTGAAAAGAGGAAGAAATAATTGAGGTCTGTGAGAGAAAGACAATGGTTATCCTCAGTGATTTTTATCTACATTTAGATGAAAGATTTGGATTGGCCTGAAAGACGAGTATACATCATGTTTTTTAAATGGTTGCATTTAGTGTGTATTTTATCACTAGGTGGCCTAAAAGGCCCAAACATGCTCTGTCACAAACTGATGTCACCGAAGTGACGTCAGCCAATAATGCTACTGGACGCTACCAGAGGTCCGAATAATGTGAACAACCACATGGAGCTGGCATAATGTGGGACAGAGGGAGTTGGGTAGAAACAAATACAACAGCTCTGACCCGTGGAGGTTATGTCTGCTTCCTACCCTTCACCCACCCAGGGTAGATAGAGAAGTAATGACAGCTCATGAGGGCAGATGGTCCCATTCCTGATCTCCGATCCCATTATAAATCCCTGCTGCTGCTCCCACGCTTGTCTTTGCTCTCCTCATACCCCAGCTCCCAACCCTGGCCTTTATTCTGATCCAGTTTCCCCTTACCCCTCATCAGTGGTACTTGCTCTGATGATGATGTGAATGCACGGAATACAGTTATACAATCAATGCATCTGCAAACGTTTCATCAGGCCTGCCCTGTCGTAGTCAGCTGATGTCACTTTTCATGTGTGCACAGACATGGTGTCCATTTCACAATATGTATAAACATTACATTTTGGAACAGTTTCTTAGAACAGTGCATTCCAGAGCCAGCTGAAGATCAGTCAACTAAGATCTGATAATGTATAACAAGACAGAATCAATGAATGTTCCTACAGCAAAGGTACCCTGGGTATCCATTATGAAAACTTGATTGGATGCTGTATCCTCACATTCTTGTAGTCATTGAGATGTACAGCAAGGATACAAATTATATGGTCCAACTTGTCCATGCTGACCAGATATCATAAACTGATCCAGTTTGAAGGAGAGAATAATGGGTCCAATACAAGTGGCTCAAACAAATAATGGATCATTAAAAGTGTACGAAGACAGAATTTGTTAAAATTAACTGAGAAATTTAATTCAGGGATTGATCAGCAGATGTACAGTGGCAGACAGTTAAGGAGACTATAGAGCTCTACCATACAGAAGAGGCTTGTTGACCCATTGAATCTGCGGTGCCAAGGATCTTTCACAACAGTCAGCAAAGGTACAATCCAGTCAGAAAGAAATATTAGGTGAAGGAGAAACCATCTACAACAGGCTAAGGAAGTTAATGATCATCTCAGCTGGAAGAGAAACCACACAATTTGTTAAAGATTATCAGGAGGTCAGAAGATTGTGCAGAAAATACAAAAAAAATGCGAAGAATGACAGAAGTAAGTTAACAGGGGTGAAATTATACTACAAGTAAGGAATTTAAAAAGCAATATAATTATAGATTACACAAGCAGGAAGCATTTGCTCAATGGTCTTCAAAGTGGGAAAATGTGAACTTGTCCAATTTGGTCGGAAGAAGAAAACAGATGTATAATTTAAAAGGAGAGAGATTGCGCACCTCTGAACTACCAAAGGAATGGGTGCCCTGGCGCATGAATCACAACAGATTAATGTGCAATTGATTCAGAAAGCAACTTGAATGTGGTATGAATTGCGTGGAGATTAGGACATAAAAGTAAGAATGTTTTGCTACAGATATTGGTGAGAATAAATCTAGAGCACCGTATACAGTTTTGATCTCCTTATGCAAGAAAGGAAACAATTATATTAGAACTCAGACAGTTCCCAGATTGCAAACGGGTTCTGTTCTGGAAGCCATTTGCAAGTCAATTTGTACACAAATTGAAACATAATGCAGTGCGATCTAAAGCAGTAATTCATAACAACAGGAAATGTTCAGATAGCTGGTCTTTAAAATTATGCCCCTGTATGGAATTACATTCAAAAGTACAAGCGTTTGTAGATCCAAACTGGGGGATTCCTGTAGTTCAGAAAGCATTTAGTCAATTAAATTCTGAGGTAACGCATTGATTTTACAAGGAAACAGAATGCAAATTTATGCTTCTTTGCCACTGAGCGAAGAATGTATTTCACAAATCATGCACCAGCATCCCAGAGTATGAGTTTATGGATGAGTTCTAGTGCAGAGAATTAGGACCTTACTGAGGTCCGCTGTAAGAAGGACCCAGAGAGGTCTTTGACTTGAAATGTGAAATCTATTTCTCCCTCTGGAGAAGCTGCTTGGCCAGCTGAGTATTTCCAGCACTTTCTGATCCTATTTCTGCTTTCCAGCAATTGCTATATTTTGCTTCTGTTCTCCCTTTAAAAAAAAAGCCACACGCTCTCAATTCCAATAATAGTCAGTTAATAATTTACTCCTGTGTTGGAATCAACAAGCATAACAGGGTCCCGAAAGCATTGTTGGCCAAATGACAATAATGAGGGGAAGACACTTATTGGCTTTCTCCTTACACATTGTCAATGATAGGCAAGTTATCAATCTGAGTTGGGCCCTTTGCTCGAAATTTACTGAAGAGTGTGTTCCTGGAGCTTTTTCGTCAGGACAAACTGGCAGCAGGAGACTGTAAGATCCCCAAGCCTCCAGGTAATTCAAAAAAGTGCAAGACATGAACAAATTTGTTTTATTTGAGGATCCCTGCAAATGAATGTACATTACATTATCAACCAGAAATTAGTCATGTTCCAAAATAGACAGATTCCTTCAAATGTATTGTCAGTGCAACTGATATCACACTTGTAGTTATTCAGTAAACCTTTCCCAGTTGTCAAATCACACTGAACAATAGACATTTGGTTTTGCATTTTGCAATGCGGACTGTGCTAATTTCTATGCTGTTCTTACTTCTATTGTAAAGAGTTGCTTGGTCTCAGCTGTAGCATTATGTCCAATTCCGGACAAGGAATCAAGGCCTTGGGAAGGATGTAGAACATATTTTGTTTAGTATGTTTCCAGGATGGAAGGGCATCAGTACTATTGAGAGATGAGCCCAGTGTTGGTTTGAACTCCTTTGAGAAGAGAAGGTTGTGGAGAGGTTTAATGAGTATGGTGAACACTGTTGATGGAGTGATATGGGATCCTACGTGTCCACTTGCAAATGCACAGATGCCACGATGTTTCATCTGAAAGTTGGTGGCTCCCAGACATACAGCACTCCATCAATGCTGCTGAGGTCAGCTCAAATTTGTGCTCAAGCCTCCCTAGTGTTTCTTAAATATATGATGTACATGAACGATTTAGACTTGGAACATTGGAGGATTGATAAGTAAATTCACAGATGATACTAAAATTGGTAGAATTACTTAATGACTCACCTTTGACAGCTCTCTGCTGTAAAATATTTCACAGATTGACAACCCTCTTAGAGAAAAAATTCCTTCTTACCTTTGTCTAAAATGGGTGACCATTTACGCTAGGAATATGCCCTCTGGTCGTAGACTTGTTGAGGTTTATAAAATCATGCCAGGCATAGATAAGGAGAATGACAGGGGTCTTTTCCTTAGGGTGAGGGAGTTCAAGACTAGGGGCATATTTTTAAGGTGAGAGGAGAAAGATTTAAAAAGGACATAGGGAGCAACCTTTTTACACAGAGAGTAGTTCGTGTGTGGAATGAACTGCCAGAGAAAGTGATGGATGCAGGTACAGTTTTAGACACTTAAAAGACATTTGGATAAGTACATGAATAGGAAAGGTATGGAGGGATATAGGCTAAGCTCAGGCAGGTAAGACTACTTTGGTTTAGGAACACAGTCGGCATGGACAGGTTGGACCGAAAAGCCTGTTCCCATGCAATACAACTCTGTGACTTTATGACTCTATGACCCCGCCAAGGCTAAGATAGACAGATTTTTAATCAGTAAAGGGAATCAGCGTTTCAGGGGAAGAGGCAGAAAAGTGGAGATGAAGATTATCAGATCAGCCGTGGTCTCATTGAATGATGGAGGAGCCAATGGACTGAATGGTCTACTTCTGCTCCTACATCTTATGTTCTTATGTTCAGTGTTTGGGTACACAAGTACCCAGTCTACTTTAGCACTCTTCCTGCCAATTCACCCTTCAGACCATAACATTTCATAATGTATCACAATGCTGTGAAATTGTACAATTGTACAGTGCCTTGGTCAGATCACACCTGGCATATTGTGCGCAGTTTTGTCCTCTTGATTTCAGGAAGGATGTTCTGGCTATGGAGAGAGTGCAACAAAGGCTTACCAGACTGATTCCTGGGATGACAGTACTGACCGATGAAGACAGACTGGACAGGTTAGGATTATATCTTATGGCTCAGTTATTGCTATTACTGAGACTTGGTTGAGGGAAGGGCAAGTTTGGCAACTAAATATCCCAGGATATAGATGCTTCAGGCGGGATAGAGAGGGAGGTAAAAGGGGTGGAGGAGTTGCATTACTGGTCAAAGAGGATATCACAGCTGTGCTGAAGGAGGGCACTATGGAGAACTCGAGCAGTGAGGCAATATGGGCAGAGCTCAGAAATAGGAAGGGTGCGATAACAATGTTGGGGCTGTACTAGAGGCCTCCCAACAGTGAGCGTGAGATAGAGGCACAAATATATAGACAGATTATGGAAAGATGTAGGAGCAACAGGCTGGTGGTGATGGGAGATTTTAATTTTCCCAACATTGACTGGGATTCATTTAGCGTTAGGGGTTGAGATGGAGCAGAATTTGTAAGGAGCATCCAGGAGGGTTTTCTAGAGCAGTATGTAAATAGTCCAACTCGGGAAAGGGCCATACTGGACCTGGTGTTGGGGAATGAGCCTGGCCAGGTGGTTGAAGTTTCAGTAGGGGATTACTTTGGGAATAGTGATCACAATTCCGTAAGTTTTAGAGTACTGATGGACAAAGACGAGACTGGTCCTAAAGGAAGAGTGCTGAACTAGGGGAAGGCCAACTATAGAAAAATTCAACAGGAGCTGGGGAACGTGGATTGGGAACAGTTGTTTGAGGATAAATCCACATTTGATATGTGGGATGCTTTTAAAGACAGGCTAATTAGAGTGCAGGACAGACACATCCCTGTGAAAATGAGGGATAGAAAGGGAAAGATTAGGGAACCATGGATGACAGGTGAAATTGTGAGACTAGCAAAGAGGAAAAAGGAAGCATACATAAGGTCTAGGCGACTGAAAACAGACAAAACTTTGGAAGAATATTGGGAAAGTAGGGCCAATCTGAAAAGAGGAATTAAGAGGGCTAAAAGGGGTCATGAAATATCTTTAACAATCAGGGTTAAGGAAAATCCCAAAGCCTTTTATTCATACAGAAGGAGCAAGAGGGTAACTAGAGAAAGGGTTGCCCACTCAAGGACAAAGGAGGGAAGTTATGCGAGGAGTCAGAGAAAATGAGTGAGATTCTTAATGAGTACTTTCTGTCGGTATTCACTAAAGAGGGGGACATGTCGGATGTTGAGGTTAGGGATGGATGTTTGATTACTCGAGGTCAAGTCAGCATAAGGAGGGGGGAAGTGTTGGGTATTCTAAAAGGCATTAGAGTGGACAAATCCCCAGGTCCGGATGGGATCTATCCCAGGTTACTGGGGGACGCAAGAGATGAAATAGCTGGTGCCTTAACAGATATCTTTGCAGCATCCTTGAGCACCGGTGAGGTCCCGGAGGACTGGAGAATTGCTAATGTTGGCCCCTTGTTTAAGAAGGGTAGCAAGGATAATCCAGGAAATTATAGACCAGTGAGCTCGACGTCAGTGGTGGGGAAGCTGCTGGAGAAGATACTGAGGGATAGGATCTATTCACATTTGGAAGAAAATGGGCTTATTAGTGATAGGCAGCATGGTTTTGTGCAGGGAAGGTCATGCCTTACCAACTTGATAGAATTCTTTGAGGAAGTGACAAAGTTGATAGATGAGGGAAGGGCTGTAGATGTCATATACATGGACTTCAGTAAGGCGTTTGATAAGGTTCCCCATGGTAGGCCGATGGAGAAAGTGAAGTCACATGGGGTCCAGGGTGTACAAGCTGGATGGATAGAGAACTGGCTGGGCAACAGGACACAGAGAGTTGTAGTGGGAGTTTCTCAAAATGGAGAACTGTGACCAGTGGTGTTCCACAGGGATCTGTGTTGGGACCACTGTTGTTTGTGATATACATAAATGATCTGGAGGAAGGTATATATGGTCTGATTGGCAAGTTTGCAGATGACACTGAGATTGGTGAAGTAGCAGATAGTGAAGGGGACTGTCGGAGAATGCAGCAGAATATAGATAGATTGGAGAGTTGGGCGGAGAAATGGCAGATGGAGTTCAATCCAGGCAAATGCGAGGTGATGCATTTTGGAAGATCCAATTCAAGAGCGAACTATACGGTAAATGGAAAAGCCCTGAGGAAAATTGATGCACAGAGAGATCTGGGTGTTCAGGTCCATTGTACCCTGAAGGTGGCAACGCAGGTGGATAGAATGGTCAAGAAGGCATATGGCATGCTTTCATTCATGGGACGGGGAATTGAGTACCAGAGTTGGCAGGTCATGTTACAGTTGTATAGGACTTTGGTTCGACCATGTTTGGAATACAGCGTACGGTTCTGGTCGCCACATTACCAAAAGGATGTGGATGCTTTCAAGAGGGTGCAGAGGAGATTCACCAGGATGTTGCCTGGAATGGAGGGCGCTAGCTATGAAGAGAGGTTGAGTAGATTAAGATTATTTACTTTTGGAGAAAGACGGATGTTGAGGGGTGACCTGATTGAGGTCTACAAAATCATGAGACGTATAGACAGGGTGAAAAGCAAGAAGCTTTTTCCCAGAGTGGGGGAATCAATTACTAGGGGTCATGATTTCAAGGTGAGAGGGGAAAAGTTTAAGGGAGATATGTGTGGAAAGTTCTTTACGCAGAGAGTGGTGGGTGCCTGGAACGCGTTGCCAGCGGAGCTGGTAGAGGCGGGCACGATAGCATCATTTAAGATGTATCCAGACAGATACATGAATGGGCAGGGAGCAGAGGGATACAGATCCTTGGAAAATAGGTGACAGATTTAGATAGAGGATCTGGATTGGCGTAGGCTTGGAGGGCCGAAGAGCCTGTTCCTGTGCTGTAATTTTCTTTGTTCTTTGTTCTATATCCACTGGATTTTCGAAGAATGATGGGGATTTCATAGAAACCTGTAATATTCTAACAGAATTAGAGAGGGTAGATGCAGGAAGGATGGTTCTAATGACCAGGGAGTCCAGAACCAGAAGTCACAGTCTAAAGATACCAGGTAGATCATTCAGGACTCAGATGAGGAGAAATCTCTTCACCCAGAGAACGGTGAGCTTGTAATTCTCTGCCACAAAAAGTGGTTGGGGCTAAAACATGGAATGTTCAAGAAGACATTCGTTCTGAGGGAAATGGGAATCAAATGGTATGAGGAGAAAATGGGAACCGGATACTGGATGGCCAGTTGGATGACCAACTATGATCATAATGGCACAGCAGGCTTGAAGGGCTGAATGGCGTACTCCTGCTCCTAATTGCTTTGTTTCTATGTTGCTGAGAAAATAATTCAGAGACCTACATTAATAATTCAGGAAACCTGAGCTCAGATCCAGCTATGGATATTTTGAGAATTTGAATGACATTTGCAAGAATTAAAATTTGGTCTTATTCAGTTAAACAATTAGATTGTTCCTAATCGATAGCTCCAAATGAATCTGGAATCAAAACTGTTATCAATAAAAGCTGTTAGCTTATTGTAAACAGGATCAATAAAGTCCTTTGGTGAAGAAAGCCTGCCAGTCCATCCCCAGACTTGGGTAATTTCCAGACCAGCCAAAATGCGGTGGACTTCTGAATCAGGATAAACCAATTCTCAGGGGAATCAAACATGACCAAGGAAGAAGGAGAATAAAACCAAACAGACCACATGGGGTCAGCTGTGGCTTAAAGGCTGTGTTCATGTCTGAGTCAGAAACCTGTGAGCTTCAAATCCCAGTGCCATTGACATGCGTACAAACAAATTCTCAGCTGATGCTCCAAAACAGTACTGATGGAGTTCAGCAGGCATGAAGACACCATCCTTTAGGCTAAGAGCCCACCTGCTTTCTCAACATAATGTAGGGGTTGTGAGTGTGGAGTATCCCTTGACATTACTTTGAAGAAGAACAGCAGATTTCTCCCTGGTGTCCTGACTAATATGTCTATCCCTTACCCAGCAGCACAGGGAGAAAAAGTGAAGCTTTCCTCAACCACTATTGCTTCCATAATTTGTGAGATTGCTATGCACATTTTGGCTGCTATACTTCCAACATTATAACTCTGACAAAACTCTTAAAAGTACCAAGAAAAGTGGATGCTGAAAATCTAGAAAAAACAGAATCTGTTGGACAAACTCAGCAGGTGTTCAAGCAGCATCATAGGAGCAGGAAAACTTGACGTTTCGGGCCTAAACCCTTCATCCAGCCCCATGCTTGTTATCTCGGATTCTCCAGCATCTGCAGTACCTTTTATCTCTCAGCAGGTGTGGCTGCATTTGTGGACAGAAAACAGAGTCAGTTTCCAGGTCCAGCTCTGATGAAGTGTCACTGGACTCGAAACATTAACTCTGTTTTCTCTCTACAGATGCTGCCAGGCCTGCTGAGTTTATCCAGCAATTTCTGTTTCAGTTCCAAAAATACCTCATTGGCTGTTAAGACCTTGAGGTCATGAAGGGTGCTACAGACATGCAAAAGTTTCTCTCCGCTCGTTTTAATCGGGCGCATTGAACTTGGGAGTGGTGTCAGAGTTAGGACAACGGTTCTGCAGATTTTTCGATTGAGTCACTAAGAATCTTTCAGTGTCTTTTTCAATGACATTCAGTACAAAAGGAAATGTTGATGAAAAGCCATAAGACTATCATTACAGACTGACTGTTCTGATCATTACAATAAATCAGTGCCTATAAACTGCTCCACAAGTGCACTAATGTCATTTGGTCGCTGAAAGTGGATCACTGACTTACCAAAGTAATTTGCCAATTTCTTCGCTTTGAAGAATTGCCTTGCAAGTCATGACCTCCCAATGTAAGTTAACTTTTGAATCTTTGTTGACAGTAATTTAATGCTTTTTCCTCTGCTTTACCATAGTGATGGTGATTTTCAATGTCCTATTTATCTTTAGAGACATGTATGTGCCCCACATGCCTTTGTAACAATATTGCAATGCTTTTGACATGATGCAGTGGAACCTCTACTTTTTGTAATGGCCTTGCTGACTTTGCATTGCCTTCCGCTGGTCATTTTAAAAGTTCTGCTGACATTGGAGTGTCAATAAATGCTCTACCCCAGTCTGGAACTCTGCCATGCAGCCCAGAAAGGTTTCAGGTTTGATATTGTTTGGATAAGGTTAAAAGGAAAGAGTAAGGAAAAGATTGTCTGAGTTCAGAGCGATGTTTGCTGTGGGGAAAGGAGATGGGTGCGACATTTACGAATTAAACTCTGTTCTGCCTCACTGTGGTAGCACAATGGAAATCAAACCAGTTATTCTGGGATAACAAGGTGTGGGGCTGGATGAACACAGCAGGCCAAGCAGCATCAGAGGAGCAGGAAGGCTGACGTTTCGGGCCTAGACCCTTCTGGGAGTTGTCACAAAAGCTAAAGATTCTATAAAATTATAAAATTGTCCAACTTACCTGGTTTTAGACCAAAATTGACAGAAATCACGGACCAGGCTTCTGTCCTTAGTAAGAATTACTATTAATACAAGTAAATGGATTTTAGTTATGGATAAACAACAATGAACAGTTGATATATAATGCTACTAGCTAAAACTTAAAGACCTTCCAAAATTTCTCCTATGCACAGACCTTTATTGGTCAGTGCATTGAGTATAGGAGTTGGGATGTCAAATGGCAGCTGTACAGGGCATTAGTGAGGCCACTTTTAGAATGTTGTGTTCAATTCACTCAGAGGGTGGTGCATTTATGCAATGAGCAGCCAGAGGTAGTGGTGGAGGCTGGTACAATTACAACTTTTAAAAGGCATCTGAATGACTACATGAATAAGAAGGGTTTAGAGGGATATGGGCCAAATGCTGGCAATTGGGGCGACATTAATTTAGGATATCTGGTCAGCATGGCGAATTGGGCCGAAGAGTCTGTTTTTGAGCTGTACATCTCTATTACTCTGTGAATCTAAATACAGAAGAAAGTGTCCCATGGGTGTAGGGAAAGACTGGGAAGGAAGTTCATAATTTGCTGTCCACAGGGGTCACTGCATCTCGCTTAAGTGCAATGAACCTTTTCACAATCCTTGGTTTTTAAAACAGTCCATTTTCAATTTCCATCCACAATCAAAAATATAAAAAAATGAAAAGATGCAGTCTTTACAACTGATTGTTCATTGCAGAGATACAACTGAACTGAATAGAGCTTTCAGTTGCAGCAGACTAGTTCAGATCTGGGTAGGTTAATTGAATATAGACAGATAATCAATGTGGCACAGGATTTCAGTTTGGGAAGTTGCTAATGAATCCATGTATATGTAGAAGAGGAAATGTGCACAAGCCTTCCCAAAAATTACATTCCCCAGAATGCACGGATGAGATAGGTATGATGGGATGTGGACCAAACACAGGCAAATGGAACTAACTTCATTGTGAAAACTGGACAGTGTAGGCAATTTGAGCTGAAGGGCCTATTATATACTGTAAACCTGTACGACTCTATGACTCTATCCCCTTGTGCTTTTCGACCAAATTCCCATGATTGATCAGGTTGTTGCTATGAATTATCAATACTTATCTTGTTCAAGTCAATGTGATTTAATTTCATGTCCCTATGGGTGTATATTGCTTTTTTTTTCAAATTCGCTGGCTAGTGCTTTATCCTTAAGGGCATTTTTGGATATGTTGTGACACACTTCCAGGATAGGTAGAATTTGAAATGGAAAATTTGCGCTTGGAAGTTATGAACACTACCACTGTGCCATAAAAACTGCATTCCCTAAATTCTTTTTTGCTCTGCTTTACTGTTATCATTAATTTTAAAATTTAACACTTAGGCAATTCAACAGCATTCCCCAACACCAAAACATTTATTTGCAAAGAATGTGCCTCTTAATGTACAGAAAATTTGCCTGGCAATGAAATGACCCAATGACTTCAAGCACTTCAGAGAGGACATTTATTTGATTTAGACCAAATTGATAGGTCAATGCAGCTGAAGGGATTGTGTTACCTCCATTATTCTCTGTCTCTTGCAAAATTTTGTTCCCGGTGCATCTACCCTTGAGACATTATACCTCTAAAATTTCAAAGCACAATGAAATAATTGTAAAGACAAACACTCTCTGTTACATTTTTCTAACACTTTGGAAAACTCAAGGATGACCTAGAGGTGTAGATGTACAGTTCCTTGAAAGTGGAGTCACAGGTAGACAGGATAGAAGAAGGCATTTGGTATACTTGCCTTCATTGGTCAGAACATTGAGTATAGGAGTTGGGATGTCAGGTTGCAGCTATACAGGGCATTGGTGAGGCCACTATTAGAATACTGCGTACAATTTTGGTTACACTTCTATCGGAAAGCTGTTGTTAAACTTGAGAGGGTGGAGAAAAGGTTTACAAGGATGATGCCAGGACTGGGGAATTAGAGTGAGAAGGAAAGGCTGAATAGACTGTTTTTTCTCCCTGGAGTGTCAGAGGCTGAGGAGTAACTTTATCGAGGTTTATAAAATCATGAGGGGCGTGGATAGTGTAAATAGCCAAGGTTTTCTTTTTCCAGAACTGGAGGGTATAGGTTTAAGGTGAGAGGGGAAAGGATTTAAACTGGTCTTGAGGGATAACTTTTTCACGCAGATCGTGGTGCATGTGTGGAACGAGCTGCCAGAGGAAGTGGTGAAGGTGGGTACAATGACAACAGTTAAAGGGCACCCGGTTGGATATATGGATAAAACGGACTGAGAGGGATATGGGCCAAATGCTGGCAAGTCGGACCAGGCCACGTTGGGATGGCTCGTCTGTGCAGATGAGTTGGACCGAAGGGTCTGTTTCCATGCTATATGATTCTGTGACTCTGAGATTTACAAACTGTTGTCAACCCCCCAAGAAATAATTAACCTGAGGATTTGCTCAGTGATTAATTGACTGGGATATGAATATACAAAACAATGCAGGGAGGCTAGCATTATTGCTGAAGTATTAATTCAGACACCCAGGTAATGGTCTAGGGATCCAAGTCTGATGCCCACCATGACAGATGGCAGAAATTGAATTCAATAAAAATCTGGAATTAAGATTCTAATGGTGGCCAGGAAACAATTGTCAGGGTGGCATGGTGGTGGCTCAGTGGTTAACACTGCTGCTTCATGGCCCCAGGGAGCTTGGTTCAATTCCACCCTCAGGCAACTGTCTGTGTAGAGTTTACACATTCTCCCCATATCTGCATGGGTTTCCTCCCAATGTGTGGGCTAGGTGGATTGGCCATGCTAAATTGCCCATAGTGTTCATGGTAGATGCATTTTCCTACAGCTAATGCAAGGTTACAGGGGTAGGTCTGGGTGGGGTGCTCATCAGAAGGTCTGGATGGGCCAAATGGCCTGTTTCCACACTGTAGGGATTCCATGAAAAAAATAACTTGCTCACTAAAGCCATTTAGGGAATAAAATCTGCTGTCCTTACATGTTTTAGCCAATATGTGACCAGACCCACAGTGACTCTTAACTGCCCTCTGGCCAATTATGATGGCTTATAAATAAAAGTGATGCCAATACCTCACGAATGAACAGTGAGGAAAATATCAAGCCTTTAGCTTATAAACCAAGTTGAACATAAGTCCAAATGACGAGCAGAATAATGTTGTATTCAGTGCAAGATTTATTGATAGCGAATTATCATCTATTGTTAAGAGACAGCTTTGGTCTCCATAGAATCCCTACGGTGTGGAAACAGGTCCTTCAGCCCAACAAGTCCACACCAAACCTCAGAGTATCCCACCCAGACCCATCCCCCCAATCTACACATCCCTGAACATTACAGGCAATTTAACATGGCCAATCCACCTAGCCTGCACATCTTTGGTCTGTGGGAGGAAACCCATGCAGACACAGGGAGAATATGCAAACTCCACGCAGACAGTTGCCCAAGGGGGAATTGAACCCCAGCCCCTGGCACTATGAAGCAGCAATGCTAACCACTGAGCCACCATACCACCTTGTCTACCTTTCATTGGGAGGGGAGCTACTTTTGTTCCACAACTGCTAACCAGCTTTTTGTTAGTTTACCAGTCTGGTATGAGAAAACAAGGAGAAAAGTCAAAAAGTTTCCAAAATAAGCATTTGCTTCTCTCAGTGATTGACTGATTGTGCCATTCGGAATGTTAACCGTTGCTCATGCTCTGCGTTAAAACTGAACCTAATTCAGCGTGCTCCTGCCTTTGGAATGATAGATAGTTACTTAATACACGCCTGCTAGAGACCTGTAATTGCTGTATCATGCTTCAGATACAACGTTTTATTCCTTTAATGACTAATAATTTGAGACTTCTCTGAAGGAATTGACAAGTGACAGCATAAAAGCAACTTAATTTACTGACTTTGAATGAAGTAATCATTCTATAGGACTTACAATGTACATATCAACCATTTCATTGTTATATAATAGTTTTGAGTTTTATGTGATATTTTCACTTTATAAGTTGCCTGTTGAAGTTCTCAATGCCACAGAAAAATGGAGAGATGATGGGTACAGGTGCATAGACCTTCATAAGCCATGAAAGGGCAGATTGAATTCTGTCTGTTACTTGAGCTTGCATTGAATATGTTTGGGAAGAGAAAAGGAGGTGGAAATAATAGAAATAAGTGAAAGGCTTGCATGTATAAAGTGTGTGTACGTGTTTCATGATCTCAAGCTGTCACATAGCACTTTACAGTCAATGAAGTACTTTCTGAAGTGTAGTCACTATTGGAAACAAAGCAGGCAATCATTCTTGCTGCTCTCATAAACAACAATCAGAACATGGCGAGATACTCTGTTATTTTAACAATCTTGCTTGAGCAACTGGATATTGACCAAGCGTTTGGGAATAAATCCTCTCCTTTGAAATAGCACTGCGGGATATTATTCGATTCAGGAGGGGCCAGGTTTAGTAATGCATTCATATAGGGTACGCCGGACTCGAGTGGGCCCAGCAACACGGATATACATGGTGGCATCGGAGATGGGTTTGGGTTCCCAGCGACTTCTGCATCGACAAGGCGGCCCTAGAGCTGACTCATGGCTGCTACATCAGAGGTGGGTTTTGGGTTCCTGGCAGCATCTATGTCCAGCGCAGATTCATGCAGGCAACAGTGGAGATGGGTTTGGGCCCAGTACAAGACCCGGCAGCATCAGCAGAGGCTGCACTGGTGACGAAGGCCCGAAGCGGACTAATGGCAACTAATGGAGTCAAGTTTGGGCCAGCACGGTTCCCAGCAGCATCGCTGGTGTCTGCGTTTGGCGAGGTCCATCGAGGACTCAAAGTGTTGAGGGCACCGGTGGAGGTGAGATGGAGTCAGAGAATGTCGGTGTTCATTCCAGCTCCGGTGATGGAGAAAAAAGGACTCATGCCTGGCCGTCAGGCCTAAGGCCCTTAACGGAACACTTAACGACAAGGACCATAAAGTTGGACACTTACATTATTTCTTCATTTTCCTGTCTTTTTGTTCTAAATTGTGATTTATTTTTCTGTGATTTAAGATGGCACCGGAGAGTGGCAACACTACACAACACTTTTCACTGGACTTTGTAACAATATAGATGTGGGAAATAAATCAAATCGAATCAGACAATGCAGTACTGAGGAACAAAAGCAGAAGTTGCTGTAAAAGCTCAGCAGATCTGGCAGCATCTGTGAAGAAAAATCAGAGTTAACGTTTCAGGTCTGGTGACCCTTTATTTTGGTCTTGATTTACAGCATCCACAGTTCTATCTGTTTTTATTTGGTGCAAAACTGAGGACTTGCCGCACAGAACTGCTAACATGGATGATGAGCTCTAATCTACAGCTTTCGGAACTAGAAGAGAGAGTTCCAACTCTGAAATGATGGCTGGGCATCTGCTTTGCAGAGCACCGACATTCTGTCTGTAAAAGTCACCCCAAGCTTCCTGTTGCCTGACATTCGGCGCACTGTGTTCCCTGTTCAATGTTTCTGTCTCGGGCTTTCTGCACTGCTGCAGTGAGGCACAGCGCAAGCTGGAAGAACAGCATCTCACTTTCCGCTTGGGGGCTCTGCAGCTTTTGGGACTCAATATCAAGTTCAATAACTTCAGAGACTGAACTCCTCCTTTCATGTTTCTTGCCCATCCAGACCCCAGGCCCTGTCATAAGATGTATCTTCAACGTAACAATCTATTTTCACCTACTTATTGTCCCCATTGACAGCATTTCTTTTTCCTTACAGATTATCATCCATCCCTACATCTGCCTAACTGCGTTTCTATGTATATGGGCCTTATCTCCACTCATTCCTTACCCCACCTCTATCTTCAGCATTTATACCAACCTTTCCTAGCTCCTTTCAGTTCTAAAGAAGGGTCGCTGGTCTTGAAATGTCAACTGTGCTACAAACCTGCTGAATTTCTCCAGCAATTTATGTTTTTAATTCAAATTTCTAGCATCAACAGTTCTTTGTTTTATTTCAGTGCATAATGCTGATCCACAATTTCTGCTCCGCAGCTGCAAGAAGCAAGAATCTATCAATGTTGTGAAACTCATTCCAAGGCGGTTTCCTTGAATGTATGTCAAATAACATCTTGATTTTCCAATGGTCAGATCATCAATTCTGAAGAGTAAACGGGAGTTACACGTGGGGACCCTGCAGATTCCCCACTGCAGTAAACTCCAAAGAAATTGTCTCAGAAATTGTAGACTTCTTTTGTACAACTACTTTCTGCCTGCAATCCTCTAAATGGGAGAATCCGGAGCATTTTGCTATCGTTAAGTAAATCGATACCCAGGAAAATTTAGACAGCTAATCACCTAGTTATTCCTGAGACTAACTCTTCAACTGCTACCACCCTCAAAACTTATCTTACACACCCTCAACTACACCTTCCCTGGTCTTACACCATGCCCCCAGTCTCAATCAGGAACCAACATAACCCTTCCTCTGCTGTGACATTTCAACTCTCTCTCCAAACCGGTGGTACTCGAAACACTCCAAAGTTGACTTGGCCCATTTGTCATCTTACCCACCTGGCACCCTACTCCTACCCACTGTGCACTCTATTCTCACCTGGTACACTATGCCCTAGCCACCACAAAACCCCTACTTCCCCCAACAACTCTATCCTTCCTACCTGGTATTTCACTTGCCTGGTAATCTCCCACCTGAGCCATGACCTCCGTTGCACCCTACTGTCATGTGCTGGCTAGACTTTCACAGGACCTGTAAATTTTTCAATCACCGAATACATCAAGTCACTGCTGTGTAAAATGTTTGCCTTCTCGTACTGTTCTACACGATTAGGGACCTGTCAGAATAGAAGTACAACTCCACATTTCTAAAGGAGCCCTGATCAAAATCTCCTTTCCAAAATGCAGAGTTCTTTTGCTGAGTAAAAATCAGACCCAATGTTAAAGTGCGTCCATGATCACCCAACAGTGAGAAGTAATGTGTTCAAATAAAATATCACAGATCTGAAACATTAAATCTGTTTCCCTCTCTCTGCAGATGCTATTTCCCAGTGTATCTCCAGCTTTTAATTTTATATCAGAGTTCTAGCATCGTGTTTCTTTGAGCGATGTCATTTAAAAGTTGATCATCGAACACTGGCCCAAAAACCCTGAATGTTCCATATACCTCTTGCGAGTTTTCAGAGCAGAGTTGTGGAGTCATAGAGTTGGACAATGCAGAAGCAGACCTTTTGGTTCAGCTTGTCCACGCCAACCAGATATCCTAAATTAATCTAGTCCCTTTTGCCAGCATTTGGCATGTATCCCTCCAGAGTTGGTGTGAATAATTCTGTGAGACTTTTTCACAAATGCTCTTCTCTTGTTTAAACCATCAGAAATAGATAGTCTGGAATAGCTGTTTCTGCTGAATTCAGGATCATGGCCAGGGATTACATAAGAACATAAGAAATAGGAGCAGGAGTCGGCCATCTGGTCCGTCAAGCTTGCTCTGCCATTCAATAAGATCATGGTTGATCTTTTCATGCACTCATCTCTAATTACCCTGCTGCTCACCATAACCCTTTAATTTCTTAACTGTTCAAAAATCTGTCTTTGCCTTAAAAACATTCAACGAGGTAGCCTCAACTGCTTCACGAGGCAGGGAATTCCACAGATCCACAACTCTTTGAGTGAAGAAATTCCTCCTCAACTCTGTCCTAAATCTGCTCCCCTCTATTTTAGGGCTATGCCCCCTTGTTCTAGTTTCACCCTCCAGTGGAAACAACCTCCCTGTTTCTATCTTATCCATTCCCTTCATAATTTTATATGTTTCAATATGATCCCTCCTCATTCTTCTAAATTCCAATGAGCATAATCCCAGTATACGCAAATGCTTCTCATAAAAAAAAACCTCTCAACTTCAGAATCAACCTAGGGAACGTCATCTACAGCTCATCCAATGTCAGTATATCCTTTCTCAAGTAAGGATCGCTGGGGCACTGTCATTAACTGCCATCCCCAAGAAATGACATGGATTTCAACTCCTTGAAAATATTACCTGGGCATAAGTTGACCTCATACGTTTTGTCTAAAAATTCACATCAAAAATTTAACTTTTGCATCAGAATATGATAGCTTACTTTTGTGTTGAAAACAGTCAGCTCTGAAAAATGAACTCTGAGACATTGAGGCAGAACCCAAGAACAAGAATTGACCATATCGACCTTTGAGCCTATTCTCCATTGATTTAAAGTTAATTATAAACCTGGCATCAGCTGCCACTTGTGGAAGAGAGCCGTAAATGTTTACTAGCCTTTGTGTGTACAAAATAATCCTAATTTCATTCCTGAGATTTATGGTTCTAATTTTTGAAATTCTAAAATATATCTACCAGTGGAATTTATTTCTCTTGATCTTCTTTATTGGTTCCTCCTAATGTTTTGAAAACTTCAAACAAATAACACTTAATCTTCGAAATTCCAGGAAGTAAGACATGTTTCAACGATTGAATAATGTAACACTTGGAGTCCAAGTGGTACCTCAATGCTGCATTGCCTTTGAGTTTTTATCTGAGTGTGGACTTCCTGGAAAAACTGCGGTGGAGGTTCAATTGGAGCATTTAAGATGGCTTTTGAAGGATTATTTGGCTAAAACTAGTGTGGGGAAAAGCAGGAGATTTGCACTGGGTGATGTTGCTCATTTAACGAGCCATTGCAGGAATGATGGACTGAATAGCCTCCTTCTGCACTATAAAGTTTCTGGTGGTCCTGTGACTGTGTGATTCAACAGTGTAGTGTCAGAACTGGTCCGTGTACCTCAGGTGTTGTCTACCACAGTTTTGTAAAACTCCAGTATAATATTTACCTCCTTGTATTCCAGACCTTGATATAAAAATCAGTGTTCTATTAATCTTTTTGAGCTTCCTCCACACCAGCATTATGCCTCTAAGTTTTAACATGTACATGTGCCCCTAAATCTCCTTGGGCCTCCGTAATGTCTAACTTTTCACAATTTAGTGTGAGTCTTGGATTGATCTGTACTTGATTAGCTGACCATCGTGAGATTCAGATTCTATAAGGGCAAAGTCTTCTCACAGGCTTCAAGACTCTGTCATCAAATGGCTATGGGAACAGACACGAGATTATGACCTTTATCCAAAATTGATCAAGTTGGGGCCACAGCGCAGATTCAAAGTCTAACAATGTAGAGTCTATGAGGATGGAGTAGCTGGCCTTTTGAGTTAGGTGAAGGAGCAGGTGACCCAGCTCGAGCTGCCCTCTCTTTAACTTTTCACAAATTGAAAACAAGTCCACAGTAGCCTGGCTAACATTACGGGATGTGGCAAAAGTGGGTGTGAGCCGGTTCACACAATGGCGTGAGGCCTGAAACCGAGGCCAGGTGAACAGGGACAGTCTATAAGCCTATTTGGAGAGCTGGCTCACTCATTTCTTTTGTTCGCTGTGCACTCTGGTGACCAGGAGGCCGAATGGGAAGTTCCAATCTGAATCCGACGATGGGATCCAGTCATTTTGTTGTTGTTGTTGTTGTGAATGGGATCTAGTTGTTAAGTCTAAGGTCAATTTGGCCACCTGAAGCTGGCTGGTAGCTTACTCCATCTATCCCCTTCCCCATCCCACTTCATGGACCATGGTCTGGGGTTAGACTGGAATGAGGAAGCAGCTTAACAACTGGCTGTGAGCAATTCAGAGCCCCCTCACCTCCCTGACTGCCCAGCCTCAACATTCAAAAATTCAGCTCTTTCCATGTTCGCCAAGGGGGAGAAAAAAGTAAACTTTCAATTCGTCATTAATTCTCATTAATTCTGCCCCAAATTGCAGCAAACCAACTGCAATGCATCGAGTGCCAAGACATAGCACATATTACAGGTCAGGAATTGAACCTGGAATCTTCAAGAATATGACTCAGTTCCACTCCTGAGTCTTTGACAATATTGAATGCCTGAGCTGGATTACAGTGTGTCATACCAAATACCCAGACTGAGTGAACACAGACTATATACTGTCAAAGCTGGACATCAGAACAATCTGCAATTCTGCAATTTCCGAAGTCGTCAACTTTTGCTCAAAGTCATGCTTGTAATATTTTCTTTACTCGTTTGAGCTGTCACTCAGACAAGTGCTTGTAACTTGGACCTCAAGCTGCAGATGCCCTGGGGACCTTGGTCATGCACTAGTAACCAACCAGAAGCAAATCCATTAAAACAGATCATTACTGCAGCACAGCAGTGAAAAGCAGCTTAGCCTCCTCTGTTCCTACATTTCAGAATAGAAATTCAATGAGATTATTGGAGACAGTAAACCAACCCTCTGACTTCATCCTTATCCCTGAATTTCTTACACGCACACTCACTTCTGAAGAGGATTCACCGGACCCGAAACGTTAACTCTGTTCTTTTCTTCACAGATGATGCCAGGCCTGCTAAGCTTTTCCAGCAACTTTGTTTTTGACCCTGAATTTCTCATATGGTGAGCCCTGCTGTACAGGAGAATGGGACTGGTTTATTGCATGACCAGGACAGAGCATTTTTGCAGATGTATGAGGCAGGTCAACATTGTGGAAAGGCTGTGAGAAAGAAGTCATTCTGGGACCATTGGTGGGTCTTGCATGTGAAATTGGATGGGAACAGAAGGTAGAGCAGTGATTGCGTCATGTGACAATGGAAGGTGACACATGAGCATTAACAGAAATAAATTTGACTCCCTCTTAGCGGCAGAGTAATGAATGTCCCACTGCACTTTCCAGGCAACCTTTTGAGCACGTGTCATCGTCCAACAATCAAGATGGTTGAAGTTTGTAGGAACAGGACAAGTTGCTGGTCCAAAGGCTAAGATATCATAGTGCTTGGTAATGTGTGGAATAAAATAAATGCAAAGGGTATTCTTACAGAAGCAGCTTATATCTATGCAGAAGTATTGACATTTTAATACAAATTGAATCATTTTGTAGGAGCAATATCTAAAAATATTGATGTAACGTTTTTTAAAAAGAATTGATGTTAAGACAATTTACAGTTAAACTACGATAACAAGGTGTAGAGCTGGATGAAGACAGTAGACCAGGCAGCATCAGAGGAGTAGGAAAGCTGATGTTTCAGGTCTGGACCCTTCTTCCTCTGAAGCTGCCTGGCCTGCTGTATTCATCCAGCTCTACACCTTGTTATCTCGGACTCCAGCATCGGCAGTTCCTACTATCTCCATACAAATAAACTAACTGTAAGACTCTGGTACGTACACCTGACTCTTCAGTACTGCTCCTGTCAACTAAATACAAGAGATTGTACTATTAAATTTTATCCTTTTGCTGTGTTAACAAGTGAGAGCAGTTTAATATACTCCCTCTCAAAGCTACATGCACATCATATCACAACAGACCATAGAAGAAATTATTTGGACAGGTCAAAGAAGTACATTTTGAGGGACATCTTGAAGAAAGTATAAGCTCCTTCTCTGGGTACTGTCACTTGTTGGCAGGATGATATGGAGGTACTGGTGCTGGACTGGGGAGTACAAGGTCAAAAATCACACAACACCAGGTTATAGTCCAACGGGTTTATTTGAATACACAAGCCTCAGTACTCAATACCAACAAGTGCCAATTTCCAGACCCCATCCTCCGCTTCATCCTCGACAACAACGCCCTCACCTTCAACAATCAAGTCTTCATCCAGACACATGGAACAGCCATGGGGACCAGATTCGTACCCCAACATGCCAACATTTTTATGTACAAGTTCGAACAGGACCTCCAACGAAAGCAATACACCAGATACAGTGATGACATTTTTTTCTTTTGGACTCATGGCAAGGAATCACTGAAACAACTACAAAGTAATATCAACAAGTTTCATCCCACCGTCAGACTTACCATGGACTACTCTTCAGAATCAGTCTCATTCTTGGACACATACATCTCCATCAGGGACAGACACATCAATACATCACTCTACCACAAGCCCACAGATAATCTCATGACGCTGCACTTCTCTAGCTTACACCCTAAACATATTAAAACAGCCAACCCCTATGAATAAGCCCTAAGCATACACAGGATCTGTTCAGATGAGGAGGAACACAATGGACGCCTGAAGATGCTGAAGGACGCCCTCATAAGAACGGGATATGATGTCCAACTCATCGATCACATTGAAAAATCTTAATGACCTCCTCAGAAGACAGACACAGGATACATCCGATAGGGTGCCCTTCTGCGTCCAGCACTTCCTGGGAGTGGAGAAACTACGTCATATTCTTCGCAGCCTTCAGTACATCATTGATGACAATGTGCACCTCACCAAGATCTTCCTTACACCTCTAATTCTCAACTTCAAACAACCGCCAAACATTGAACAGCCATTGTTTGCAGCAAACTACCCAGCAGCCTTCAGGACAACATCGACCACAACACTATACAACCCTGTCATGGTAACCTCTGCAAGACATGTCAGATCATCGACATGGACACTACCATCACACATGGGAACACCTCCCAACACGTGAATGGCAGATATTCTTGTGACTCGGCCAATGTTGTCTATTTCATACGCTGCAGGCAAGGATGCCCCGAGGCATGGTACGTTAGCATGATGCAGATGCTCTGACAACAGATGAATGGATACCATGCAACAATGGCCAGACGGAAATGTTCCCTACCAGTTGGGGAACACTTCAGCGGCCATGAACGTTAAACATTGGAACTTCGGGTAAACATCCTCCAAGGGGGACTTCGGGATACACATCAACGCAGAGTCGCCGAGCAGAGACTGATAGCCAAGTTCGGTCCCCATGAGGACGGCCTCAACCAGGATCTTGGGTTCATGTCGCACTGCAGGTAACCCCAACACACTATACACTCCCACACACACATGCACATACACACACACACACACACACACACACACACACACACACACAATACACTCTCTCACACACACACACACACACACAGTCACACAAACACACACACTCTCACACAGACCCTCTCTAATAAACACACTCTTTCTGTGTCTCTCACACACACACAAACACACACACACACACACACACACACACACACACACAAGCACATGCATAAATCAATGGGGTGAATTTGCATTGGCAGCTTTGTAATTGCAGATAAATTCTATTTTGCTTAAAAAACGCACAATTTGTAGACAATGTGGCATTTTATAAATTCCTACTTTGAAAATAAAACCACTGTGAGTCTAAGTTCATTCACAGTCAGATTCCAAACAAGGCTCACACCTAAAATGCATTGTCTGACCTGGGATGTCCCCTCTGGTATATTGAGGGAACTGATGATATCTTTAGTTATCTCAGGGCAGTGATTTGAAATAAATTCTGGAATTTGCACATTAATCGTTTCTAACTGATTAAAGATTTAACAGCCACCTTAAGTTTGTTCAATGCATTTGTATCAGTTCTATGACCCTTTGATCTTTTGCTCATACATTCTGTGTCTGATGCCAGCTCTCTCAAAAAAACCTGAAGAAGGAGCGAGACTCCGAAAGCTTGTGCCTTCAAATAAACCTGTTGGATTGTAACCTGGTGTCATGTGATATTTGACCTTGCTGGCTGGAGGCATGTATTGACTGGTTTCCACTTATCAAGTCCCAGGACTACAGGTTAAGATCACCAAAGTGGTTCAATACATTACAAAATGTTTATATTTCAGCATAAATGCAAGCTGGTTAAAATAAAAAAAAATGCAGCTTACAGTAACTGATGAGGGAAAAGTAAACTGACTTTCTACAGGCCTTTGGCGTTATTTTTACTGCAGAGGGAAAATGGCTTCTTCTCTTCTGGAGATCCAATGGCTTCTCTCTCAAACATTTATGCCGTCAAGCTGTTCTGCTGCGTGGGAATCAATCACATTGTTGCAGGCAATCAGAAGGCTTGTTGGCAATGACCGATTACCAATTCACAGGCCAATCAGCTAATTGTTACCATCCAAAACTCCATTCATGTACAGCTGCCTTTTCCCACTGCTTGAACCAATAGCTGTGTAAACAGCACTTACACTGAGCATAGGATAAATGTTCTTTTTAAAAAGTGCAGAAAATACCCTTAGTTTATAAAACGGTCTTTTGTTAATTTCAGTTCACAGTCCGAAAGTAAAAAAATAGAAAGATACTGCAATTACAACATAGTCATAATCAAGATACAGGCTGATGGAGCTATACCTGGGTAGGTATCAAAGCCATCTGATACATCAGTTTGTGTGCTAGACTAAGTTTGAATTGGATTTAATACAGATATGAAGGTAGCTGTGGGTGTCATTGCATCGTTATGGCACAGCAGGATGCCAATTAGCCAATGATGCTGACTTTTGATGCAGCCATCTAGTCAGTTCCATCCTCCTGCTCTTGTAACCCTGCATCTTTATTTTCCCCAAGTGCCCATTTCAAGCACCCAATTGAAATGATTGAGGTTTTGTTTTTACTTCATTCGTGGGATGTAGGCAATGCAGGCTAGGCCAACATTTATTGCTCATTCTTGGAGTCAACCCCATTGTGGGTCTGGAGTCACGTATAGGCCAGACTCAAATAAGGTTTTATACAATACTCTGAAGACTCACAGAATCATTGAGGCGATTCTGAAAAGAGTGGAGGATGGGGTTAGTTAGTTCAATTGGCTGAACTATTGATTTGGGATCCGAGCAGCCTGGGTCCAATTCCTGCACCTCCTTCTCATCCTTGTCCCTCACCTGAGGCATTGTGACCCTCAGGTTAAGCTGCTACTAGCTGTGTTTCTCTAATGAGATAGGAGGCCTCAGGGTTATAGTGACTTTACTTCATTGAGCCAGTCCAGCAGAGGAATTTCTGGA
This sequence comes from Ginglymostoma cirratum, assembly GCA_024137785.1. NCBI lineage: Eukaryota > Metazoa > Chordata > Chondrichthyes > Orectolobiformes > Ginglymostomatidae > Ginglymostoma > Ginglymostoma cirratum. The sequence continues at coordinate 7,035,195 of JAHRHZ010000223.1, read as the reverse complement.
GCAGAAAACAAGTCAGATTTCAGCACAGAAAGAAGATCATGAAAGGGAAATCTTAAATAAATTTTCTGTTCAGCGTTAGAAGTAATCGGTGCTGTGAATAAGCTGTGTAATTAAGTTAAAGGGTATTTAGCTCTCACTTTGGTACTGCAGTCCTGTTTTACTATGAGGTTATAAACAGTCATTACATAATCCCTGTGGTTTTTTCCAGTTAGCGTGCTGAAAACATTGGTTTGCGGCTGAACTTAAAAGGTGACAACAGATCTCAGTGTAATTGGGATTCATGGTAATAACGGCATTTCTCCTAGAGATGTTGACACAACTAAATCTGTTCAGGATTACCTGGTGACTAACAGTTGATTTTCTGCACTAGATAGTGGGATTTAATTCACACTCATGTGGGAAATAGAGATTGACAGTATATGGTCACCTGGGTATTTTCATTCAGTGTAATTGACAGGCACTGAATCAAAGTGTTGGACTGAATTTTACATTCTTGTTCAAGAACTACACTGCTCTAAAATAGAGTTGTAAAACTTCATTTGTGGAAGACAAGCCTCATTGTTGGTTCCTTATCATTGTGATTCTTTTTTAACGGTGCCCATCTAAAGATGTAAGATCTTTGGTGCTAGACATCTAACTAGGAGGATCATTAGCTTCGTTGTTATGTTACTGGGCTAATGATCCAACGTCCTTGATTAATGATCTGGAAATAAATTCAACCATGAGGCTCAGGGATTAAATTCAATTCTTAAAAAGGGACTGAAAAAATTGTCAGTCATGGTGACCATAAGACTCCAGGATTGTCATTAATTTATTATTATTAGTTAAAAATCATTTACAGGATGTGGCTTTCGCTGGCTAGGCCAGCATTTATTATCCATCCCTAATTGCCAAGAGGACAGTTGAGAGTCAACAACATTATTGTGGGCCTGGAGTCACATATAGACCAGAACAGGTAAGAACGTCAATTTCTTTCCATGTAAGATATTACTGAATGAGATGTATTTTTCTCCCCAGCAATCAATAACAGGTTAATTGTCATCATTAGACTCTTAATTCCAGATTACTCTTGGGTTCAAATATTACCATCTGTCTTGGCAGGATTGCAAAGAGGGTCCCCAGAACATTACCTGGATATTTGGATTAATAGCTGAGCAATAATCCCCATCCAAAAGGGGACATAATCTAATATCCTTATCCAGCATGACAAAAATGCAATGTGGTTCACCATGCACACTCCCATAAAGTGATCGAGTTAACCATTCAGTCGAATTCAATTAGAGATGTTCAATAATGCCGGTCTAAGCAAAGTAAACATGCAGGGAACATACGAACTGACAGTTAAAGCATCTGTCGGTATGTGAAGAGAAGGAGATTTGTGAAGACAAACGTAGGTCCCTACAGTCAGAAACAGGGAAGTCATAATAGGGAGCAAAGACAAGTTAGCCCAATGAAATCCATCGTTTAGTTCTGTCTTGACGAAGGAAGACACAAATACTATCTAAAAATGTGGAGGATTTCAAAGTCTAATGGGAAGGAGAATAAAAAAATCAAATAAATGAGTATCAGTGAGGAAATGGCACTGGGGAGACTAATGGAATTAAAGACAAATAAATTCCTAAGGCCTGATAGCGTTCATTTCAGAGTACCCAAGAAAGTGGCCCTAGAAATACCAGATGTGTTCATGTTCATCTTCCAAAATTCCACAGAGTCTAGAACAATAACTATGGATTGGAGGGTAAATAATGTTACCCAACTATTTAAGAATGGAGACAGAGAGAAAACAGTGAATTATATATCATTTAGCTTCACATTGGCAGTCAGCAAAATGTTAGATTCCTTTATAAAAGATTTAATTAGCAGAGAACTTGGAAGATAGCGGCAGGATCGAACAGAAACAGCATGGTTAATGAAGAGGAAGTCATGTCTGACAAATCAACTCAAATTTGTTGAGAATGTAATTAGTGCAGTGGATAAGTTGGAATCAGTGGGATGTGGTTAACCTGGATTTTCATAAGATTTTCAATAGGGTCCCACATATGAGATTAGCATGCAAAATTAAAATACATGGGATTGGAGGTCATGTACTGAAATGGACTGTAAACTAGTTGGCGGACAGGGAACCTGAGTAGGAGTTAAATAGGTCTTTTTTTCTGACTGGCAGCTAGTGGCTAGTGGGGTTCCGCAGGGATCAGTGCTTGGACCACAGCTTCACAAAATACATCAGTGATTTAAATGGGTAAACTACATGTCACATCTCCAAATTTGCAGATAACACAAAGTTGGCTCGGAAGGTGAGCAGTCAAGAGGATGCAGAGAAGCTTCAGTGTGATTTAAACAAGTTAAGTAGGTGGGTAAACACATAACAGATGCTCATAATGTAGATAAATATGAAGTTTGGTAGCCAAAACAGGAAGGCAGATTATGATCTAAATGGTGATAGGTTGTGAATGGGGGAGTTCTAATTACACTTGGGTGTCCTTGTACTCCAGTCACTGAAAGTAAGCATGCAGGTGCAGCAGGGAGTGAAAGAGACAAATGTTATGTTGACCCCCATAGTGCGAAGATTCAGGTCCAGGAGCTGAGGTGCCTTGGACAACTATACAGGGTATTGGAATGAACACGACTGGAGCATTGTGTTCCTTTTTGGTCTCCTCGTGTGAGGACTATATGGTGGCTATTGAGGGAGTGTAAAGTAGGTTTACCAGACTGATTCGTCAGATGTTGGAACAGATGTATAAGGAGAGACTGGATTGATTAGGGCTAGGTTCATTGCTGTTTAGAAGGATGAGGGGGATCTCATAGAAGCCGAAAATATTCTAACTGGACTAGACAGGGTAAATGAGGAAGGATGCTCCTGATGACTGGGAAGTCCAAAACCAGAGGTCATAGTCTCAGGATACAGGGTAGGAATTTCATAACAGAGATGACGGGGAATTTTTTCACCCAGAAAGTGGTGAGCCAGTGTGGTAATCTTCCACAAAACACTGTCGAGGCTAAAACAAATAAGATTATCCAGAAAGACGTAGATATGTTCTTAGGACAAAACAAATCAAAGGGTATGGGGGGAAAATGGGAACAGGAGACTGCATTTGATGGCCAACCATGATCATATTCACTGGTGGGCTGATCTTGAAGGGCTGAATAGCCTACTCCGGCTCCCATATTCTGTGTTTCTATGATGGATCCATCCTATGAATGAGCAAAACCAAATGATCTGTAGTTTGATTGTCCAATTGCCTATTCCTTTTGTCTTTGTTTGTTTTTCATAAGAAATGGGTATCACTGGCTGGGCCAGCATTTAATGCCCTGGAAAAAGTGGTGGTGAGTCATCTTCATGTATCACTGCAATTGGGGAGGCAATTCCAGGATTTTGAACAGGAACAGTAAAGGGATGTCAATGTTGGTTCAAGTCAGGATGGTGAGTGTGATCTGGAGAGGAACTTGCATATGGTGGTATTCCCATGTAACTGCTGCCCTTATCCTTTTAGTTGGTAAAGGTTGCAAGTTTTGAACATGTTGTGGAGACAAACTTGGTAAGTTATAGTAAGACAAAGTGCAGATAGTGCACACTGCTGCTACTGTGCTTCAATGATGGAAGGAGTAAATATTGAATGTGATGGATGCGTAGAGCAAGTCAAATGTTGTTGCTGTTGAAGTCAAATGGCTGGTTTGTCCTGATGTCAAGCTTCTTAAGTACTGTTGGAACCGCACCTGCGGTCAGGTGACTAGGAGGAGAAATGGCTATAAGATTACAGTCAAGAAAGCACAACAACATTTCACAGAAGGCTAAGGGAATTCAGCACGTCCACAAAGACACTTTGCAATTTTTATAGATACATCATAGAAAGCATCCAACCTGGACGCATCACAGTGTGGAATTTTAACTGCTGTTCCCAAGCCTGCAAGAAACTGCTAAGAGTCATGAACACAGCACAGTCCATCATGCAAACCAGCTTCCATTCCACTGACTCCATCTATACTTCCCGCTGCTCAGGATTGCAACCATCATAATCAATGACCCCTCCCACCCTGGTTAAACTTTCTTCCACCCTCCTCCATCAGGCAGGTGACACATAAGTTTAAATACACATACAAACAGATTCAAGAACAGTTTCTTCCCAGCTGTTATCTGACTTTTGAATGGACCTCTTCCAAAGTTAATTGTGATTTTTCTCTCTTTTCACCTTCTCTGCGGCTGCAACACTGTACCCTGCACTCTGTTCTGCTTCCCTGATGAACTTTGTATGGTACAATCTGCCTGGATAGCATGCAAAACAACACTTTTCGCTGCATCTCAACACCAGTGACAACAATCAATCAATCAATAAATCAATTGGTTAAGAGCTACTGTCAAGCACGCTGGGAACTCAGTTCTGAGGAACAGTCACTCTACCCGAAACGTTAACTCTGATTTCTATCCACAGATGCTGCCAGACCTGCTGAGCTGTCCCAACAAATTCTGTTTTTGTTTAGCGAATAAAGGAGGTGCCATGGTGGTCTACTGGACAGACAGACATCACTATTAACCTGTATGGAGTATGGAATGTCACTGTTTATTACTTAGAATAAACATTTGGGAGTTGTTTACCAGTAAACTCCCTTAGCTGGGATTGAACAATGTGATCAGGTTTGGTGAATTCATTGGCTGAGTGCCAGTGAAGTAACTGGAAAGTGAGCACACTTTGCGATAAAAGTTACCGACACAAAGAATTTTGCAGGATTGAGCCCTCAAGACTAAAGTTTGAGGTACACTTCCCCTGAAGTTATCTTCAGAGAAGACAAAGAACCATGAAACCAGATCTACATCAATAGCAAAATTTGGCTGCTTCCCTCAAATAAGGGTGGTATTTGTTTCAAGTCAAACTTATAGTTAAAGTTACGGTTAAATGTGAATTAAGTTAAAGTAAATTAAGTTACGTAAAGTAAGGTTAAGTGAAGTTAAATGAAGTGAGTTAAATTTGCAGTTAAGTTAGATGAATTAAGAAGTAAATGTTGTAATGAATGTGTTTTTTCTTGAGTATTGGTTTGTAAAGAGTTAACTAAAGAAGGATTTGTTTAAGTACAATCTGCGTCAACTCCCTGCCTTTTGTCTGTCACATGAGGAAAGAAACCCTAGGCAAAAGGTTTGAGCACTGCTTTCAGGTAACACACTCATTCAGGCAAGTGAAGAGTATTCCATTATAGTCCTGTAGATGGTGGACAGGCTTTGGATAGTCAGGAGGTGAGGAGGACTTCAGGAATGAATGGCTAGTAACCCTGATTTCCTCACTGCCACTGGACGGGAGTGATCTGTAAGCTCTTTTACGGAATGTAGGCATCCCTGGAATTTGTTGACCATTTTGTTGAAATGAGTACCTTCCCTAAAGGTCAGTTAAGAGTCACTCGCATGATAGTCACATCTAGACCAAGAAAGGATGGCAGATTTCCTTTCCAAATAGAAAATGTAGGCTTTTACAACAATTGATGATAGTCACCATGTCCACAACACTGAGGCTAGCTTCATATTCCAGATTTAAATAATTTCCAACAGCCTGTTCAGAAATGTTATTACATTCCTTTGGATCATATGGGACATGAAACCAGGGTCACTGGTCTGGAGGTAGGGACCTTACTACTGCACACTGGGACCACCTCATAGTCCTGAATTATTGAGTGATTTTAAATTCCACAAGCTGTTGTAGTGTGATTTGAACCCAACCAACCAGCGAAGTGATGGTGGATTGGTTTTGTCACTGGATTAGTAATCCAGGCTAATGTTCTGATAGCAGGAATCTGAATCACAATCCCAACCATAAAAGATGGTGGTCCTCATATCGTAGAATTCCTACAGTGCAGAAAGAGGTCATTCAGTCCATTGAGTATGCAACAACCTCCAAAGAGCATCCACCCAGACCTAGCCACCTACCCTGTTCCCATAATCCTATAATCACCATGACCGATCGACCTAACCTGCACATCTTTGGACTGTGGGCAGGAAACTGGAGCACCCGACAGAAACCCGCACAGAAACAGGGAGAATGCGCAAACCCCACACAGATAGTCACCAAAGTTTGGAATTGGATACCTACAACTGTGAGGCAGCAGTGCTAACCACTGTGCTGCCTTAAATTGAACTCAATAAAAAATCTGGAATTAAAAAGATAGCCTAATGGCAGCCATGTAACCACTACCAATTGTCATAAAAACATATCTGGTTCACAAATGTAGTTCACTGAAGGAAATCTGCCACCTTTACCTGGCCCAGTCCCTTTGTGACTTCAGGGTATCAGCTATGTGGATGATCCTCAAATGCCCTCTGGGCAATTAGTGATGGGCAATAAACTGTTGGCTGAGCCAGTGATGGCCACATCCCTTGGATGAATTCTACAAGATCTTAGAACTACAGCCTGGGTTTTTCAATTGCTGGTTCAATAAGAATACCATACTGCCAACAATCTCTCTAATTGTGGAAATTTGCAAGTCATGTTTTTATTTTCACTGACAGGAACCACCGTTGGGTGGGCGAGTTCTTTGGAAGTGGTATCCAAATAGAATCAGTCTCCCATTCTTTCTGCTAACTTCTTCCTTTTCAATTATTCACCCAATTTCCTTCTGTGAGTGACAATTGAAACTGGCAGTGCATTTCAGACCATAACAGTTCCCTGAATACAGAGAATTCTGATTTCTCTCCAGACCTTTGCTTTGTCAATCATCTAAAATTATAAAATCCAGATAAATGTGAGGTGATGCACTTGGGCAGGGAATAAATGGAGGACAGCGTGACCCTCGGAAGCACCGAAGATCGGAGGGACCTGGGTGTGCATGTCCACCATTCCCTTAAGGTATCAGGACAAGTGGCTGCAATAAAAACCGATGGAACTCTGGATGCTGTAAATCAGGAACAAAAGCAAAGGTTGCTGGAAAAACTCAGGTGATCTGGCAGCGCCTGTGAAGAAAAAAATCAGAATTAACGTTTCAGGTCCAGTGACTGAGAAAGGATCACCAGATCCAAAACATTAACTTTGATTTTTTTTTCTTTGCAGATGCTGCCAGACCTGCTGAGCTTTTCCAGGTGAATAAAATGTTTAAGAAGGCAAATTGTACGCATGACTTTATTGGCTGAGCCAGAGTGTTTCAGAGCAGGGAGATTATGCTGGAATTATATAAAATGTTGGTTAGGCCACTGGTAGAGTGTTATGTGCGGTTCTGGAATCCACATTTTATGAGAATGTGATAGCACTGAAGAAGATGCAGAGGAGATTTACCAGGATGTTGCATGCGCTGGAGAGTTTCGGTCATGAAGAGAGATTGGACAGACTGGGAATGTTTTCCTGAGAGCAGAGGAGATTGAGAGGAAACCTGATTGAGATGTATAAAATTATAAGGGGTATAGATAGGGTAGACAGAAAGTTTCTGTTCCCCTTGATAAAGGGATCAGTGACGATTGACATAGATTTAAAGCAAGGGGCAGAAGGTTTACAGAAGATGTGAGGGTAAACCTTTTCACCCAGAGGGTGGTGCGAATCTGGAATTCAGTGCCTGGAAAGGGTGGTAGATGCAGAAGCCCTCATAACATTTAACAAGTATTCAGATGTGTACTTGCAATGCCAAACCATACAAGGCTATGGGCCAAGTACTGTAAAATAGGATTTGAATCATGAGATGGTTTTATTTGACTGGCACAGATGTAAGGGACCGAAGGGCCATGACTCCAGCTGTGACCTTTGGTAAATGATCCTCTTGCCAATAGAAACAGTTTGTTCTGGTTTCTTCTCCATGTGTGTTCTGCTGGAGGTATGTCTTTGGCTCAGTAACTGCTTGTGCTTCATCCTGAGCCAATTTCTTGGCAGATCTCGTCAGTGATAGTTTCCCATTGTTTTCCACTCTCAGGGTCAGGGTAAGAAGGCAATTCTCAAGTCCACTTCTGCTGGAATAGGAATTTAGCCTTACTGTCAAGTATTATAGTAAACACATGCTAACCATCTGATTTCCTTGTTTAGTTTCCCAAAATCATTTATAATTTTCAGCCGTTCTGTTTAACTTTCCCATAACATTGTATGTGTTAAGGAGAACAAGCACTGAGTTTTTTTTAGTGTTTATGTATATCTGAAGTCCCCTGAATTTGAATATTTCGCAGATGCAATTTTGAATGGGAATTGGTTGATAAGGAACAGAAAGGAAAACCTGGAATGAGTTTCCTATGTTTATAGGTCATGAGGCCTGAATTCAATCAGAATACTTTTAGGTGATGCTCCAATGATAACAAAGTGAAATAAGTAGTAAGCCATTCACTTCTGTGAACTCGATTCTGTTCTATTCAATGAAGTTCTAGCATTTAGTGTCACAACTCCAGCCACTTGCATTGGCTCCTTAACACTATCTATTTAGTTAGGGAAAGTCTATTGCTAATAACCATAAAATCATTCATTACGAAAGCTTCTACAGCTTTCCGTAAAAGTTCTGCTTTTGTAAAATCCATACCATTTCATATTTCTACGTCCAGCATTGCAAAACAAAGTGTAATTGTGCGGGCCCAAAGATGAAGAATATCTACTCTGATCCAAAATGGGGTCACAGGTATGAGAGTTCCTCACCTGGGGTTGACCTTGTCTATGTGGCTAAAGTTTCAAGTGTTGAATCATTTCATTATTAGGCTCACCAAGAAGAAACATGTTCTTTTATTCAACAGCAGGAAAAATCCAACAGAGAACAAAAAGTCTGTTTGTTGTAATGGATCAATGTTACCTTTTTGGATAGATTTTTGGTTTGAAAAAGTCATGCCTTTAATCTTTTCTGCTTCCCCAGTTCTGGACTCTACTATATCCCTAATGTGTATCATTGTATTATTGGCAGATGTGCATGTGGAGTAAAGGGTTAATTATACCTTTAATTTAATGGAAGCGACTGAGCTTGTGAGGATAAATGTCATGGTGATGTCAGATCATATGGGACTGGGACTTGAGTGTGTAGCATTTATGTATGTTTTCTCTCCCCCATCCTATATATCGATATACCTAGTGAAGACTTTTTTATGTTCGCAGACATGATTGTGGACGACCTTCTGTCAGCAACCCAGTGCTGTGCCGGCCACATGGTGATAAGTGCTGACTGGACTTGTGGAACCAACAACAAAGGCAAGGAAGCACTTGAAAGGTAATCTAGGGGCAGTCAAGCATAGTGTGTGAAAGATGAGGTCAGCTCAATAATTTGATACCATATGAGGGGTTAAAGACTGAAGAGAAGTCCAACATTAACAGGGAGAATTCAGTAAAGGATTTGGAGACCGACCAAGTCATCAGACCAATATAACAGTCAAACACAGACAGCACCATATGAGATAGGGACTTCAACTTGGGTCAGCAAGGAAATGTACCTGACCAAACACAACACAAGAACTTTTCAGAATGTAAAGAAGCCCAGACAGGCTGAACGAGAGTGGGGTGTGGGTAATCACTTTCAAATGACTTGATGCATTGGGTGAACAACTGAATGTGCATCACAGCAGCAACAGTGAAAGAGGAGGGATTAACAAGCATAACTTTGAACATAGTAACTTTTGCATTACTCCCAGTATCATGTGCAAGTGAATACAAAAGTAGAAAAATAAGAAATGGCTAGGAAGATGGTGCACAGGGAGGACTTGGATTACTGGGACGAACACTGGGGCTAACTGCTCTGCACAGGACCTTAAGAAACTACAGAAGGTAGTGTGCACAGCCCAGACCATCACATAAGTTAACTTTCCATCCAAGGACTCCATTCACATGGCTTGCTGCTGCAGAAAGGCTGCCAGCATTATCAAAAACCCATCACATCCCACTAAGGATCTCCCACAACCTCTCTATCAGGCAGAAGATAAAGAAGTTCTAACATACGCACCACCAGGTTCAGGAACAGCTTTTTCCCAGCTGTTTTTAGACTGATAATGGACTCTCTAGCCACAGATTATGCTGATCTTTCTAACATTGATCTTGCCTAAAGGCTACCTTGTGTGATGTAACCTGTATGCCTCTGTCTAAGTCTTTTTACAACCCCTGATTTGTACATCTTACTTACTACGATCTACCCGTACTGCTCGTAAACGAAGCTTTTCACTGTACTCCAGACACATGGCAATAAATCAATCAATCAATCAAATCATAGGGATGAAATCCCCTTTAGAAGACAGACATGTTGCACCTGAACAGAGCTGAAACTGTGTTCCTCAGAGGGGTATGGGAGCCAAGAGAGAATATTGGACAGTGTTGAACTTCAAAAGGACAAGTCAGTGGAGTGGGCAGTTAGGTAGTGGAATAGTTCAATATAGAGTTATGTGGCACATTTTGGTAGGAAAAGGATGATAGACAATTGCTTGAGTGTTGTTAAGACCCGAAGCCTTTGAAGTATCCTATGTCTTCAGCTTTTTATTGATATTATGATGAGCAAATTGAATTGGGTGAAGACTGTCATTTGTGATGCTGGGGACCTCAAAGCAGGCTGTGATGGAGTATACACTGGATGCTTCTGATTAAAAATGAATGCACGTCTGTCTTTTTCATTGATGTGGGGATCGTCCTTGGAGGTGGTGATATTTGGAGGGCCACCATCTCCTGTTAATTATGTAATTGTCCAACATCATTCAAGGTTCGTTGTGACAGGTCCACAGAGCTAAGTCCCTGGTTTGTCGTTAACGTGATCACTCAGTCCTGTCTATTTGCAAGCTGTTTACACTGTGTAGTAATGACTGTCAGTACAGCCAAGAAATTGAAAGCGATCCTTTCAAAGTCTCTTTTCTACCCTTCCATTATCAGTAGCCCTTCAATATTTCTGAGACAGTGTAAACTGTTAAATTGCCCTGAAATTCTTTGAACATCCTGTCATCTAACAATGATTCTAATAGAGGTAATTTATTGTACAGCTGTTCTCACTAACCAATGGATGACGAGAAAGAGTGAATATGTGAGCTGCCCAGGGAACATCTCTCAGCCCAAAATGCCAGGGCACGCATTTGAAAAGGTGATACACAGAATGAACAGTGTCCTGCAGAGATGAGTGCAGTCATCACTGAGCCCATACTGTCACTGAGACAGTGAGTGTACAGTGTAGAACAATGTGTGTTTTCCATCACATTTAAGTGCTGTCTCTACTTCCAGAGCTGGAATGGAGAGAACCTGCGCTGTGTTTGGCCTTTTAGAAATAGATGATTTGAGCAGTCATCCCTGGTTTCTTTGTGCCAACGTGTTCCAAGCCTCCAGCCCAGATGCAGGGTCACTCTCTTCCTGTTTGAATTGCTGCGTGCTTTAGGACCATAGATAGAGATGAGTTGGAGAGACCTGGAGCAACCTGAAAAGAAGCTTCTAGAGGGTCTGTGTTACACTCCTGTTCTGTGGGTGTCTGCTGGCACCACCCTGGCCCCCTGAGAGGAAGGAGCACCTGAAGTGAGGACAAGGTTCCTTGACTATCCTTCTTGCCTGACCATTGATGCTGAACACCTGCGCCTCGAACAATAGAGCAGATCTGAGAACGTTTCCTAGCTGTAGAGACATGCTTAACAGGTTGACCTCCCAAGTCTAACCCAGACAGCAAATTGACCAACGTGACAGTCTGTGAGGGTATGAGTGCATACCTTGCTAGTGCATCCTCAGAGTTCAGTGATTTCATTCTCAGAAGTGGAGGCATTCAGTGCTAGTCTCTTCCTGGCAGAAATCTGTTGGTGCAGCTAATATCTGCACAAGAAAGAGAAGGAATTAGCTGTCGAAGAGGTTTAAAATTTGTGCAGATTAACAATGAATCAGTACTAATGGTGAAGGGAGAGCAGTGCAGCACAACACAATGAAGAGATAGTAGGAACTGCCGATGCTGGAGAATCTGAGATAACAAGGTGTGGAGCTGGATGAACACAGCAGGCCAGGCAGCATCAGAGGAGCAAGAAAGCTGACGTTTCGGGT
>JAHRHZ010000223.1:7005657-7018286 GCA_024137785.1 Ginglymostoma cirratum | reverse complement strand
AACGTTTCCCCAGAGGATTTGATTTTTGTTATCATTTATCCAGGCTTAATACGGTTTAATTTGTTTCGCTTCATTGTTTTTCCAATATGCATTAAATAAAATGAGGTATGGCTTAGTAAGTATGTAGCAGACATACATGATGCAAAATGGGCTGAGGGGTCTTTTTCAGTGCTGTAAACATCTATGAATCTTGATAAATAAACCTGTTACTAGTAAAAAAAAACTGTCTCTTTTCACATCCATACCAATTGGTGTGTGGGTTTGATTGAAGATAGGAAACAAGGCATATCTGGGTCAGTGAACCAACCTTCCTTTACAGACTCTGCCCAGGAGATCAAGGGTGTTCGATAGCAGGGAACCTATCCGCTCAACAATCCTCTTGTTAAACCATTGTGTCTATTCACCTCTCCCCGCTCCTCTCAGGTGTCATGAGTTGATATGACCCAGCACTCACCACCAGAATGGGTGTTGGAAATAACTTCAAATATAGTTTCAACAGGGAGTCAATTAAATGATTGTACCATCATGACTGAGTGGAATGAAGCAGAAATTTCTTTCAAAGAGCTATCAGAGGCATATTGGGCCAAATAGCCTCTTCACGTGCTGTATATTTTCTGACAAAGCTTTCGCTCACCTGTCTTAAAAGCTTGCTTTGCAACTTAACTTCAAATTTCTGTCTGAATACACTCCAAAATATCTTAGGTTGTTTTGCAATCTTAAAGGAGGTAGTTAGGTGCAAGCTGTAGTCATACTTGTAGTTTTAAGGGCTTTTTTGGAACAGTAATCTTACACAGATTGGTCCATGATTTCCTAATTGATGTCTTGCTTTTTTTTTAACTGCCGGAATCATAAGGGTTGCTGTCCAGCTGTTAGACACAGTCTTTGTATTAATGAATCACCTGCGAAGAATTGGCTGGAGTTATCCATTTCTCACTCATTACCTTGAAGATTTCAGATTACATCCATCTGGTCCACAAGTCCCATAGACTTCTGATGCTATGAGCGCCTTCGGAACATATGCTTTGTTGACCCTTTTTGTAGGCTGTAGAGCCCCTGAGCCAATTCTGACTGGATTTGGAAGTAGTCCACCATCCAAACTTGTCAAGTGCAAAATTAAAACCCATCTGTCAATTTTTTTTTTAGACCTTTGTGATATCTTTGCCTAAAACGTCACTTGAAAGAATGAGGTGGTCTGTATTTCTTGCAGAAACAGAAGTGGCAGAAAGTTTGTCCTTGTGTAACTACTGATATTGCTTATGGCGTGGGATTTCATTCATGTCATGGGGGTCACAGGAGAAAACTTTTGAGTCAGCACAAATAAACAGGTCAACAGCAGATAACCTGACTGAAAAAGAATGCAGAATGTGGAGGTTTTCAACTAATCATTACATTGTAAGAGAAGCCACCTGTATCTCTGTGTAAGATTGGGTGCTCAAGACTTACAACTAGGAAGATCAAATTTCTTAACAAAGAAATGTGTTTCCTGCTGTGCCAATGTACTATGACAAAAACCTATTTTTACATTTGTACCACAATGGGGTGGTTAGCTTGGAAGTGATAGCCTCATTGTATTATTGCTGGACTATTAATTCTGTGGACGCAAGTAATATACTGGGGACCTGTGTTTGAATCCTGCCATGCAGATGGTGGAATTAAGAGTTAAGGCAGAAGATACAGAAGCTCAAACACACGCACCAACAGGTTTAAGAACAGCTTCTTCCCTGCTGTTATTAGACTACTGAATGGAATGTCGAACTTCAAATAATGTTGATCTTGCGACTGTTGATCTTGCTTTGTGCACGTCCTGTGCAGTGTAACCTGTATGCCTCGTTCCGTCTAAGCACACTATGATCTATATGTCCTTGTTTGCTATGATCTTCCTGTACTGCTTGCAAAACAAAGCTTTTCACTGTGCTTAGGTACGTGTGACAATAAATCAAATCAAAGTCAAAAAAGGTCCAATGATGACCATGAAACCATTGCTGAATGTTGAGAGAAAATGAACCGTCTGGGTCACTAACATCCTTTAGTGAAGGAAACTGTCTGGTCCGGCTTACATGTGACTCCAGACCCATACAAAATGATTAACTCTTAGCAGTTGTCTGGGCAGTTAGGGATGGTCAATAAATACTGAACAGCTAATGATGTCCACATTCCATGAACAAATAAAAAAAAAATGAAGTAGGATCATTTTCAAATAAAATTTATCAGCCACACATCAAGGTTCCTCCGATAGCACCTTCCAAATACGTGACTTCTACCACCTCAAAGGACAAGGGCAGCAGCTGCGTGGGGACACCAAATCCATGTAATTTCCTCTCCAAACCACTCACCATCCTGACTTGAAACTTTATCGCAAATCCTTCACCGTCAATAGGTCAAGTTCACTTCCTAACAGCACTGCAGGTATCCCTATACTTCAAGGACTTCAGCAGTTCAAGAAAGCAGCTCACCAGCACCTTCTCCAGGGCAATTAATGTTAGCAATAAATGTTGGCCCAGTCAGTAAACAATGGGCATGAGCTACGAACAAATGAGAATTAAAGAAAAACGTAAGGAGATATAGCAGGTGACAAAATGTTTGATCAAATAGGTGGTTTTAAGGAGCGTCAAGGGACAAAAGTAGCAGGTAGTTTAAGGTCGGAAATCCACAAGGGAGTTTGTGGTTTGATGGTCAACTAGGGCTGGCTATAGATTGCATAGCGTTAACACCTGACATCAATGCCCCTGAAGAAGGTAAATGAGGTTTTTCCTCTTTCTGATTATAGATTCCCTAAAGTTCAGAAAGAGACCATTCAGCCCATCGAATATGCACGAACCCACTGAAGAGCATCCCACCCAGACCCTGATATGATTTCCCATAATCCAACATTTCACATGACTAATCTGCTTAGCCTGGACACTACAGAAATTTAGCGCAGCCAATCCACCTAACGTTCACATCTTTGGAAGGACACCAGAACACTGGAAGGAAACCCACACAGACTCGGGGAGAATGTGTAAATTCCACACTGACACTACCACCCAAGCCTGGAATCAAACATGAGTCCCTGGCACTGTAGTTAACCACTGAGCCACTGTGCTGCCCCTGTCATGTTCTATATAATTACAGAACATGGCATAATTTTGAATCATAGATGAGGATAGAACTGTTAAAATGGAATCTCATCGCTGTGATTAACCCTGTGGTTGAATGGCATACTTGCACTCACTCTTCTAGATGGCACTTGAAGAAAAATTAATTGAATGAGGTGCTTGATGGAACATTCAAATCTGTGCAGTTGCATTTCTGAAATGGTCGACATCTTCAGGAGAGAGACAGAACAAAGCAGCAAAGTGTGGAAGAGACAGGTTAAAAAATTGGCTGTCACTGCATTTATAGCCATCAGTGATTATGTTTTCTAACCACATTAACAAGAGAAGACACATATAACACTCCAGTACCTTTGCCTCAATAAAATACTGTGTGGGAGGACTTAATCCAGCATGATATGAACCACAGCAGTTTGCAATGAACCTAATGTCACCAATGGCAGAGTGGATAGTGTTCTCATCTCTGAGGGTTGAGTGTTCAAGTACCATTCCAACAACTTGACAATAAAATCCAGGCAGATAGTTCAATGCAGTACAGAGACAGTGCTGCAGAGCTGAAAACGCTGACTTGCAGTTGAGATCTTAATCCAAAGCACCTTCTGCTGTCACACTCCAATGGGGTAGCACACTTGAAATCAAGCTCAGATATTCATGGAGTATCTAAAAAGTTACAGCTGTGCAAGACATTGGTAAAGTCATAGTTAAAGTACTGCGTACAATTCAGGTCGTCCTGTTATAGGAAGGATATCACTAAACTGGAAAGTGTGCAAAAAAGATTTACAACAATGCTCCTGAGACTGGAAGGTTTGTGTTATAATGAGATGCTGGATAGACTGGGACTTCTTTCCCTGGAGCTTAGGAGGCTGAGGTGAACTTATCGAGGTTTATGAGGGTCACAGGTTAAATGAATAGCCAAGGTCTTTTTCCCCAGGGTAGAGGAGTCCAAAACTAGGGGGCATAGGTTTAAGGTGACAGAAGAAAGATTTAACAGAGACCTGAGGGGCAACTTTTTCACACAGATAGTGATGCATATAAGGAATTCTGGAGGAAGTGGTAGATGCGGTTACAATTGCAACATTTTAAAGACATTTGGACAGGTACATGGATAGGAAAAGTTTAAAGCGATAGGGGCCAAATGCCGGCAAATGTGACTTGTTCAATTTAGGAAACCTGGTCAACATGGATGGGTTGGACCAAAGGGTCTGTTTCTGTGCTGTTTGAGTCTACGGCTCTTTTAAAGATTTTTTTAAAAGTACGCAGAATTTGCCTATTTACCAGTCTTTTAGACCTACATTGACAGAAAACACGGACCATGTTTCTATCCTGAAAACAAATGAATAATTATTGCCAGCAATTAGACTCTTCTTGACCTCGTCCCTTGTCTGAGGTGTGCTGAACTGCAATCATTTGCGGGTCAGTTAGTTCAGTTGGATGGATGCCTCATTTGCGCTGCAAATGCAGAGTTATGCCACGGCATGCATTCAATTCCCAGACTGGCTGCAGTCACCATACAGGTCCCACTTCCTCAGCTTTGCCCCTTGCCTGAGGTGTGGTAATCCTCACTAATGAGAGAGCAGACTATGCTGTGGTAGGAATGTGGAGACTTTACCTTCACTTTACAGGCTTTGAAGCACGCGGTCTGGTGGTCATCACACTTAATGTTAGAGGCATTCCACAAGCAAGTTTCCAACAATGGAGGCACCAATTTCCAGAAAGCCTATATGCACTTGACAGCCAGAAATTCTCAACCTGAATTGAAAGGCTTATGTTGACCTCAATCCCATTCGAAGCTGGAAGGGGTTAAACAGCGAAAGGTCAAACAATGGCCTGTTAAGGCACAGACGATCAGGAAACAGCTGGTTGAAGATTTCACGGTGAAAACAAAAAGTGCTGGTAACATCTAGACATGAAACGTTAGCTTGCTCTCTCTCCACAAATACTGTCTGACCCACTATGGTTGTCAGCACTTTTTGTTTGCAGCATAGATTCCAGCATCTGCATTAATTTGCTCCAAGATCTCACAGGGTTCTTTAAGCTGACGGTGGAACTGAAACAAAAGACAGAATCCCCTAAGGTTAATTACTCTGGAATAAGATATTTGTTTGAGATTGTCAATTAGATGGAAAGTTGTGACGAGACTGGTTTTGGAGAACTCTTTCCTGCTCCTGATAAAACTGAAGAAGGTTCAGACTCAAAGCACCAAAAAACATGGAGGTGTAATGTAAATATAGTGACAGCAACTGAGCATCAACCCACACCTGAGACAATTGAAGTATCTGCACCTGAAGTGAGATAACACAGTGTGGAGCTGGAGGAACACAGCAGGGCAGGCAGCATCAGAGAAGCAAGAAAGCTGCAGTTTCGGTCATTTCTGAAGAAGGGTCTTGACCTGAAACATCAGTTTTCCTGCTCCTCTGGTGCTGCCTGGCCTGCTGTGTTCATCCAGCTCTACACTGTGTTATGTCTGACTCCAGCATCTGCAGTTCTTACTATCTCTGAGTGAGTGCACCTGAATTGAGTCAGGTTGCAACACCACACAGTGAATAAGTAGATTCTGCAAATCCAAGTCTACCATCAGATACTGAGGTGACGAGGATTGCAAATGTGAATGTTCAAGTGAAAAAGATCTGACCTCCCTACATTTCAAAGAATGTATTCTGAACAATTATAACAGATAGCACACTAGCAGTAAGGAGTCGTCAGGTACCCAATTGAAAAGTGAAAAAGGAACAAAAACAAAGTTCAGGTCTGAGGAAGGGTCACCGGACCTGAAATGCTAACTCTGTTTTCTCCTCTACAGATGCTGCCAGACCTGCTGAGCTTTCCCAGCAACTTCGTTTTTGTTCCTGATTTACAGCATCCGCAGTTCTTTTGGTTTTTATTGAGAAGTGAATACTTTGGTCTCACCAGTAGTTCAATCACTGAGGGACAATGAGAAAGTCCAAACTAATCAACAATGTGAACTCAAAGACCACCAACTCCAACATTGACCTACGAATGGATTGAGGACAAAACTGCACGGACAAAATTTGGAAGTAGGACTCCAAGGAAGTCACTTGCAAGCAACAGAGGGACGACACGCTTAAAGATTTAAGATACTGCAAAGAAAAGAAATGCCTCGCCAAGCAAGGATGGTGTTCTCCATAAAAGAATTATCAGAACCTCAGACTGTCAGGAAGACTGCCCAAGACAACGATCTTCTGCCCAAAAAACATTACCTTTTCACGTCGAAGAGAACATGTTCAAGGAGAATGATAAACTGCCCAGATCATCTGAATTTGTAAAATCAAGCCTTGGGGAAGATGGAATTATGGTAAATGTAATTACACAGATAAATGTGCTTGCAAAAACAGTACCAGAAGGAAAGCTTAAGGGATGATGTGCATGGGTCTGAAAAGGTTAATATTTGTCAAGTACAATGAACACCATCTGCTGTGATTCTACGTGAGGTATTTGTGACAGTTGTCCTGCCTTTACCGCAAGGATGCTTTCCATTGTGTCATGTGGCACTATCACCATGCTAAATGGGACAGACTTTGAACAGAACTACCAACTCTAGGCTGGAGATAAAAGGTAGTGCAGATGCTGGAGAATCCGAGATAACAAGCATGGGGCTGGATGAACACAGCAGGTCAAGCAGCATCATAGGAGCATGAAAACTTGACGTTTCAGTCCTAAACCCTTCATCAGAAATGGGGGAGGGGAAGAGGGTTCTGAAATAAATAGGGAGAGAGGGGGAGGTGGATAGAGGATGGATAGAGGAGAGGATAGGTGGAGAGGAGGCAGACAAGTCGAAGAGGCGAGGATGGAGCCAGTAAAGGTGAGTGTAGGTAGGGGGGTAGGGAGGAGATAGGTCAGTCCAGGGAGGACGGACAGGTCAAGGGGGCGGGATGATGTTAGTAGATAGGAGATGGGGCTGTGGCTTGGGGTGAGAGGAAAAACAGGTTAGGGAGGTGTAGATGAGCTGGGCTGGTTTTGGGATGCGGTTGGGGGAGGGGAGATTTTGAAGCTTGTGAAATCCACATTGGTACCATTGAGCTGCAGGGTTCCCAGGCTGAATATGATTTGCTGTTCCTGCAGCCTTCGGGTGGCATCACTGTGGCATTGCAGGAGGCCCAGGATGGACATGTCATCTGAGGAATGGGAGGGGGAATTGAAATGGTCTCGGCTGGATATCCCTGAGGCACTGTGGGCCATCAACAGCAGCAGAATTGTACTCCAGCACAATGTGTAACCTCATGGCCCAGCATAGCCCCCACTCAACCATTACCATCTAGCCAGGGATCAACCCTAGTTCAATGGAGATTGCAGGAGGGTATGCCAGGAGCAGCACCAGGCTTACCTGAAAATCTGCACCTGCATATCTGCCAATGTGGTATACTGCAGCCGCTGTACCCGTTGTGGCTTCCTCTACATCGGGGCTACCAAGCGGAGGCTTGGGGTCCGCTTTGCAGAACACCTGCACTCGGTTCGCAACAAACAATTGCACCTCCCAGTCGCGAACCATTTCAACTCCCCTTCCCATTCCTCAGATGACATGTCCTTCCTGAGCCTCCTGCAGTGCCACAATGATGCCACCCGAAAGCTGCAGAAACAGCAAATCATATTCAGCCTGGGAACCTTGCAGCCCAATGGTATCAATGTGGATTTCACAAGCTTCAAAATCTCCCCTTCCCCAACCGCATCCCAAAACCAGCCCAGCTCGTCCCCACCTCCCTAACCTGTTCTTCCTCTCACCTATCCCCTCCCCCCACCTCAAGCCGCACCCCCATCTCCTACCTACTAACCTCATCCCGCCCCCTTGACCTGTCCGTCCTCCCTGGACTGACCTATCTCTTCCCTACCTCTCCACCTACACTCACCTTTACTGGCTCCATTCCCGCTTCTTCGATTTGTCTGCCTCCTCTCCACCTATCTTCTCCTCTATCCATCTTCTATCCACCTCCCCCTCTCTCCCTATTTATTTCAGAACCCCCTTCCCCTCCCCCATTTCTGATGAAGGGTCTGGGCCTGAAACGTCAAGTTTTCCTGCTCCTATGATGCTGCTTGGCCTGCTGTGTTCATCCAGCTCCACACCTTGTTTTACCTGAAAATGAGGTGTCAACCTGGTAAAGTTACCAGCAGCACCGCTCGCACACCAGCCATAAGCAGTATGTAATAAATAGGGCTAAGTGATTGCACAACTAATTGATCAGAGCAAGTTCCGCAATCCTGCCACATCTAGTCATGAATGATGGCAGGCAATTAAACAACTCACTGGAGGTGAGAGGAGCTCCATAAATCTCACCGTTCTCATTGACAGCCCAGGACCTCAGTATAAAAGATAAGGCTGTAGAATTTTCAACAACCGTTAGTCAGATACGCTGAGTGGATGATCCAACTTGCCCTCCCCCAGAGACACCCCCCATTGCAGATGCAGTCTTCATCCAATTTAATACACTCTGCATGATATCAGGAAATGGCTGGAGGCCATGCATACTGAAAAGTCTGTAGGTCCTGATAGTATTCTGGTAATTGTACTGAAGACTTGTGCTTGAGAATTTGTCACTCCCCTCGTCAAGTTGCTTCACTAAAGCATGGGCACTTACCTGACAATGTGGAAAATCACACATAAGGCAGTGCAGTGGCTTGGTGGTTAGCACTGCTGCCTCACAGCACCAGGGACCTGGGTTTGAATCCACCCTCGACTGACTATCTGTGCGGAGTTTGCACATTCTCCCTGTGTCAGTGTGGGTTTCCTCCAGGTGCTCTGGATTCCTCCTGCAGTGTAAAGATGTGCAGGCTAGGCGGATTGGCCATGGGAAATGTAGTGTTACAGAGATAGGGTAGGGGTGTGAGTCTGGATGGGGTGCTCTTCAGAGAGGTCAATGCAGATTTGATGGGTGAAATGACCTGCTTCTGCACTGTAGGAATTCTATGGGTTTAACCAGAAAATCCTTCCTACTAATAGCATTGTTTGTCTACCTACAGCGCATAGACTGTCGCAGTTCAAAAAAGCAACTTGCCAGCACTTTCTCAAGGGCAGCTAGGAACTGGGCAATAAAGTCTGGCCCAGCCAGCTACACCCCTGTGCCACAGGTGAATATAAATAAAATTCATTTAAATTTTAAACACCTCAGTTTGTTCATCAATTCACCTTTTGGTAGGAGTGATAGTAAAAAGGATTATTACTTGAATGGTAAAAAGTTGCAGCACGCTGCTATGCAGAGGGACCTGGCTGTCCTTGTGCATAAATCACAGAAGGTTGGGCTGCAGGTACAACAAGTAATTAGGAAGGCAAATGGAATTTTGTCCTTCATTGCTAAAGGGATTGAGTTTAAAAGCAGAGAGGTTATGTTGCAGCTGTACAAGGTGCTGGTGAGGCCACACCTGGAATACTGAGTGCAGTTTTGATCTCCTTACTTGAGAAAGGATGTACTGGCACTGGAGGGGATGCAGAGGAGGTTCTCTAGGTTGATTCCGGAGTTGAGGGGGTTGGCTTATGAGGGGAGACTGAGTAGATTGGAATTATATTCATTGGAATTCAGAAGATTAAGGAGGGGATCTTATAGAAACATATAAAATTATGAAGGGAATAGATAAGATAGAAGTAGAGAGGATGTTTCCACTGGCAGGTGAAGCTAGGACAAGACGGCATAGCCTCAAGATTAGAGGGACAGATTTAGGACTAAATTAAGGAGGAACTTCTTCACCCAGGGGGTTGTTAATCTATGGAATTCCTTGCCCAGTGAAGTAGTTCGCACTACTTCAGTAAATGTTTTTAAAGCTAAGGTAGATTTTTTTTGAACAATAAAGGAATTAAGGGATACGGTGAGAGCGCGGGTAAGTGAATCTGAGTCCATGAAAAGATCAGCCATGATCTTATTGAATAGCGGAGCAGGCTCAAAGGGACGGACGGCCTACTCCTGCTCCTAGTTCTTACGTTCTTCTAAATCAATGGAGTTCTGCTCAGTCAAACTTACTCAACCTGCTCTTATTAATTAACCCTTGGCATCATTCTCTGCATTGTGTCCCTTCCAGGGCCACCATCTCTTTCCTGAAATGATTAGTGTGTGTACTGACATCCAAACTTCTAAGGGAGTGAATTCTTTCGTGGCCTTGCCTATTCTAACATGATGAAGGGTGACCGTATTCTGGTCTACTGAGAAGGTTATCCGAGAATAAACACGATGTAGTATAGTGCAGTGATAACACAGTGTGGAGCTGGAGGAAGGGTTCCGACCTGAAATGTCAGCTTCCTGCTTCTCTGATGCTGCATGGCCGACTGTGTTCTTCCAGCTCTACACTGTGTTATCTCTGACTCTAACGTCAGCAGTTCGTACGATCTCTGATGTAGTATAATGCATCTGTGTAACTATGTACAAGTCATAATAGGCTCTACATTAGACAAAGAACATTAGAAGAACCCAGCATGAGGATGGTCTCCCATGAGATTGGATTTTACACTTCCACCGAGTTCTCAGGCATCGTCAGACTGGGTGTTGCTTATTGCAGTCACTCAGGTATTAACCCTGCTAAAGTCCTCTGTGCTGCAAGGGCTAGATTGAAATGCCAAACATTGCCAGTGTGAGATTTGTTAGTTTGTTGGCAATAGCCCTCTTTGATAACTAGGTCCACAACGCTTTCTTGTTCTGAAGAAAATGTGTTTTGGAAGAATTGTGACTCATCCACGCCACCCGAATTTCCAGAGAAACAAGGTGTAGTTTGTTGCATTTCTGCAATTTGAATGGGTTCCAGTTTTTGTTTAAAGTATTTATTGAATTTGGGTGTTGTTGGCTAAGGCAGCATTTATTACCCATCCATAGTTGACATTAAGAAAGTGGTGGTAAGCTGCTTTCTTGAACTGTTGGAGTCCATTTGACATAGGTATATCCACAATGCTGGTAGGGAGGGAATTCCAGGATTTTGATCCGGTGACAGTGAAGGACCAGTGATTTATTTCCAAGTCAGGATGGTGAGTGGCTTGGAAGGGAACTTAAATGTGGTAGTGATCTCATGTATCTGCTCCCCTCGTATTTCTAGATCGAAGTGGTCGTGTGTTTGGAAGGTGCTGACTGAGGATCTTTGGTGAATTTCTGCAGTAATCTTGTAGATGGTACCCACTGCTGCGACTGAGCGTCGGTGGTGGAGGGAGTGGATACTTATGGATGTGGTGCCAAACAAGCGGGTTGCTTTGTCCTGGATGGTGACAAGCTTCTTGAGTGTTATAGAGTCATGAAGTCATTGAGTCATACAGCACGGAAACAGATCCTTCAGTCTGAACTGTCCATGCTGAACATAATCTCAAACTAAACTCGCCCCACCTGCCTCCTCCTGACCCACATCCCTCCAAACCTTTCCTATTCATGCTTTTACCCAAATTTCTTTTGAATGTTGAAATTGTACCAACATCCACCACTTCCTCAGGAAGTTCATTCCACACACAAACTATCCCGTGTGTAAAAAATTTACCTCTTATGTCTTTTTTAAATCTCTCTCCTTTCACCTTAAAAATGTGTCCCCGAGTCTTGAAATCTGCCAACCTAGGGAAAAGGCAACTACCACTAACTCTATCTGTACCTCTCATTATATTATAAACTTCTATTGGGTCGCCTCTCAACCTCCTATGCTCCCATGAAAAAAGCCCCAGCCTATCCAGCCTTTTGTTTAAACTCAAACCTTCCGTACCTGGCAACATCCTGGTAAATCTCTTCTGAACCTTTCTTATAACTGGGTGACCAGAACTGGACACAATATTCCAGAAGAGGCCTTACCGATGGCCCGTACAACCTCAACATGATGTCCTAACTCCTATACTTAAAGGACTGAGCAATGAAGGCAAGCGTGTCAAAAGCCTTTTTAACCACCCTGTCTATATGTGACACAAACCTCAAAGAATTGTGTACCTGCACCTCCTAGGTTCCAGAGATAGTAGGGACTGTAGATGCTGGAGAATCTGAGATAACAAGGTGTAGAGCTGGATGAACATAGCAGGCCAAGCAGCATCAGAGGAGCTGGAAGGCTGATGTTTCGAGCCTAGACCCTTCTTCAGAAATGGGTCTGAATTTCTGCTTGGCCTGCTGTGTTCATCCAGCTCTACACCTTGTTACCTCCTAGGTTCCGCTGTCCTACAATGTTACCCACGGCTCTACCATTAATTGCATAAGCCCTACCCTTGTTTGTTGTACTGAAACGCAATACCTTGCATTTATCCAGGTTGAACTCCATTTGCCATTTTTCAGCCCATTGACCTATTTGATCAAGATCCCTTTGTATTCTTAGAAAACCATCTTTACTATCTACTCTGCCACCAATTTTGGTGTCATCCACAAACTTACCAACCATGCCTTCTGTATTTTCATCATCCAAATCATTTATATAAATGACAAACAAAAGAGGAACCAGAACCAATCCCTGTGGAACACAACTGGTGATAGCATTCCAGTCCAAAAGGCAACCCTCTACCACCAAGATAACAAGGTGTGGAGCTGGATGAACACAGTAGGCCAAGCAGCATCATAGGAGCAGGAAAGCTTGACGTTTCGGGCCTAGACCAGA